>ML782160.1:130683-151728 GCA_009831015.1 Picea engelmannii | reverse complement strand
AGGACAACATTGAAGAACTCTATCATAATTTTACAACTACCCTTTCCACTTCTATTAACAAGTTCTCTTTCGAGGTGTCCCATAAAAAGAATAATAGAACAACCAATGCTTGGTATGATAAAGAATGTAAAATTGCTAGGAAAGCCATTAGGGATGCTTATAATGAGCCCTTAAAACTTGATAAGATCAATATGTACAAAGCCCTAATTAAAATGAAAAAAAGATACTATATCAATAAAAAGCAAGAGCAACTTTCACAACTATACAAGTTGGATCCTAAGAGTTCTCGAGCCAAATTCTAAAATGCAATACTAAATAAAATAATAGGATTCCCTTAACGAACTGGAATTCCTACCTCAAAATTATTTATGAGTTCCCTAATGCCATGGACACCATTCCTATTGTCCCTACAAAGGAAGACATTTTTTCTTTAGATGACATAGAGTTCAAGGTTAAGAGACACGCAAATGGGAAAGCTAAGGACATTGAAGTACCAAGCTGAAATTTTTAAAATCGGAGGGCCAATCCTTATCCCTCACATACATAAGCTCTTCAATTTAGCAGTCAAGCAAGGCTTCCCTAAACCCTAGACGCAAAGCCTCATTGTTCCTATTTTTAAAAATGGGGATAAAAACATTCCCTCTAATTATAGGACCATTATGATTATCCTGATTTTAGCCAAGATTTATGGAATTATTTTGGAAAAGAAGATTAGAATTTGGCTAGAAATTCACGTTAAAAGAGATAAAGGTCAGGCCAGGTTTAGGAGATATCATTCAACTATGGACCATCTTGTTACCTTTAGGATCATTGCAGAAGAGTTTCGCAATACTAAAACCAATATTTTTTGTTGTTTTGTTGACTTTAGAAAATCTTTTGACATGGTTCCTAGGAAAAACCTTTGGAATAGGTTGGAAGAGATAAAAGTGCCTCTCGAGTTGAGGGCTGCTGCAATAAGGATGTATGAGAATGTTATTGCTAATTTTAAAAACACTGAGGGCTAGTCAAAAGAGATTAACTGCAATATCAGAGTCAAACAAGGTTGTCCCTTGTCCCCTACCCTTTTTGGCATATACATTGATAGGTTAGAAGAATGCTTAGAAAAAGCAGGTTGTGTCGGCCCTACTCTCACTAGTATAGTCATCAATCTTCTTATTTATGCCGATGATATCGTTCTTATGGCAAGGAGTCCCCTTGATCTTGAAAACCAACTAAGAATCCTAAAGGATGTTTGCTCCAATATGGGTATGATTGTTAATACTGATAAGACTAAGGTCATGATTATTAAATCCAATAAGATCCCTTATGATACCTTTGTATATGACAACAACAACTTGGAGGAAGTGAATTCATAAAAATATCTTGGAATTGATATTCACCACAAGCTCAATTGGAATTATAGCATTGAGAAAAGGATTATTGGGGGATGGAAAGCTTATTATGGGCTTGAAAACAATTGTAGATCAACTGATCTTTGGAGTTGGGATAAGAAGAAACTCCTCTTTGAGACTCTTATTACACCTATTATTCTTTATGGATGTGAAGTCTGAGGCTGTAGTATCTCTCGTGAATCCTGGAGAAAGATAGAGCAATACAAAAGAATTTTATAACCTATAATCTCAAAATTAAATGAAATATTCCCTATCCCATCCTCATAGAAATAAGCCTCTCCCCCATTGAGAGCATGGCTATGACTAGATACCTAATGTATAAGAACAAGTTAAACAACATGGAAGACAAGAGGCTACCTAAAATTGCTTCAAAATCAAGTCATAACCACCATCGAATTAAGCGAGGATGGCATAAAGATGCCCGGTCTTAGCTAAACTAATGGGGAATCATGGAAGAAACCATTTTGTAGAATAAAGATACTAATAAAAAAAAATTCAAATCAAAATTTAAGGAAAAAATGTGGTGTGATAAAGAGTTAGAGGAAAAAATAAAATTAAGGTATTATAAAGATGTAGTCAACCTTAATCTAGAAGATCAAAATTATCTATCTGTTTTGCCAAGTGTAAAGAAAAAAATAAGCATTGCTAAGATAATAAAAAATTCTCACGAGCTCCATAGTGAAACTGGGCGTTGGTCAATTCCTAAAATGCCATGGGATGAAAGAGTGTGTCACCTTTGTGACACTAAGAAGGTTGAATATGAAAATCACTTTCTCTTAGATTGTCCAGCCTATACCCATATTAGATCTCATCTTCAAAATATTGATCACATTACCAACCTTCCTAACCTCTTAACTCAACAAAAGTATGGCGATATTGGAAAGCTTCTCTTAATGCTTTTTGAGCACATAAACAAAATTCTAAAGAATCACAAGTAATCACTTACGCTCTTAATGTCCGATAGACCAATTAGGTCTTAGTGGACTTTAATCATCATCATCATCAATGTAACAATTAACTAATACATTAAATTATTAATGTATTAAAACTTTAATTTATAGATTACAGTCATGTAATAATGTATTGTTAATGCATTAATATTTACTAATATCTTACTAAATACATTAACATCAATGTATTAATGCTTTATTAATGTATTACTTTATTAATATATTAATACTTTATTAATGTATTAAAATTTAATAATATATTCTTTAATGAATTAAATGTTTTTATTGATGTATTTAATATATTATTAATGTATTACTTTATTAGTGTATTTATATTTTAGCAATGTGTTCATTTATAATGTATTAATGTTTAAATTAATTAATACATTACATTATTAATGTATTATTAATTTAATATGTTGCTTTATACATTAATGTATTCTTATTAATGCATTAGTATATATTAGTATTATACATTTAGTAATGTATTATAATCAATGCATTAGTATAGATTAATATTAATATTATTAATGTATTAATATTTTAATAATATCTTACTAAATACATTAACATGAATGCATTATTGCTTTATTAATGTATTTCTTTATTTCTTTATTAATACTTTATTAATGTATTAAACTTTAATAATGTATTCTTTAATGGATTTAATGTATTTATTGATGTCATTAATATATTATTAATGTATTACTTTATTAGTGTATTAATACTTTAGCAATGTGTTAATTTATAATGCATTAATGTGTAAATTGATTAATACATTATATTATTAATGTATCAATCAATTTATACTTTAATGTATTAATAATGTAATATGTTACGTTATAGATTAATGTATTAGTACTTTAATTTATACATTATAGTAATGCAATAATGTATTATTAAATACATTAAGGTTAATATATTACTACTTTATTAATGTATTATTTATTAGTGTAACAATATTGCTTTTTAATGTATTGATACTATAGTAATGTATTTATTAATGTGTTTAATGCATATATTGTTGTATTAATGTATATATTGTTGTATTTAATGTATTATTAATGTTTTATTTTATTAGTGTATTAATACTTTAGCCATGTATTAATTAATAAAGTATTTTTTTTTCCTTGGAAAAAAACGTAATTTTATTACTTTTAAGAACAAAATTACATTATGCAGATACACCTCTTGGTGTATTCTATTACATTGTTGTCTATAGCTGAAGCTATCTATTGTCTTTCATGAATGCTTCTGTGGGATGATTTAGCCACAACATTGTTGTCTGATTCTGATGAATATGCTTCTGTTAGTCTTCTTGGCACTGCCTGCATATAGTATGCATAATATATATACAAAAATGTTGTTGATCACTGGTTCTCCATATACATTACATTTCTTTGTAGTGTTGTTCATCAAAAAACATTTATTTGTTTAATGCAAAAAGGACCTGTGCAAATATTCATTTGCTTGTTCATTTTGGTACTCAGTTACTTTCCATTGGCCCATAGCCAAGTTAATCCCCTCTTTCGACCTCTTGTCCGCTTCTTTATTATTTTCCCTGTAGACATGTTGGAAAACAATAGAGTCAAAATTTGTCTACAAACGTTGTATGTCTTCCACCAATGTAGCAAGTCTTGTATTTAAACACCTCTGTGTGACATTTATCCATTTTATGGCATTTAAGGAGTCCCCATAAACTTTTAAATTCTGACAGCCTTTCTCAATAGAAAATACAATGAGTAGTTTGAGGCTCAA
Source organism: Picea engelmannii (assembly GCA_009831015.1). Lineage (NCBI taxonomy): Eukaryota > Viridiplantae > Streptophyta > Pinopsida > Pinales > Pinaceae > Picea > Picea engelmannii. The sequence continues at coordinate 147,629 of ML782160.1, read as the reverse complement.
TAGTTTAGCAAAATTATTTGTTCCTAGCCCAATACCAAAAGTCATGAAAAAATAGTGTGAATGTGAGAGGTAGAAAAGTCGTCCTCCCCCATAGATATTTTGTTTTGAAGCTCGATCAAAATAAACCCAGGGAGAGGTACTGTTAATCCTCACATCTTGAGGTTGTCTAGGGGATGGGCTAATACTCTATGAAAGGTAGCTAGGCAAAAGAGCGACACTGCTTGCTGCCGTAAGCTTAGGGGAGAGTCTAGTTCCTTTGAAAATGTTGGAGTTTCGGGCAAGCCAAACACCCCAAATGACCAAGAGGGGCAGAGCTCTAAGGAGTTTGTAGTCTATCTTTTTCCACCAAGTATTCCAGGAATGTTCCAAGTCCCTTACTTCCGAGACATAAAATAGATTTAAAAGTCTGCAAATTTCCTTCCAAACTTTGATAATGAAACTGCAGTTTAAGAAGAGATGTAAAGAAGATTCTTCTTCATATTTTCAAAGTGTGCACCAACAAGGTCCGATAAAATTCATCTTCTGTAGAATTAATTAATAAAGTACTAATTAATTAATACATTACATTATTAATGTTTCAACCAATTAATAGGCTACCTTGTAAATTAATGTAAATCAATACTTTAATTTAGACCTAACATTTATGCATTCTTATTATATATTACATTAACATAATAATTAATTAATACATTAATTATTTATTATTATATAAATGGTCATCCCCAAGGCATGTTGGTCATCAACTAGCAACAACCACTTTATAAAAGTGGTTGATATACGCCGATCAATGCCATTTTTCACCTTTCCAAACTAATGGCGTCGATCGACGTATATCAACCACTTTTATAAAGTGGTTGTTGCTAGTTTATTTATATTTGGAATGTGCCAAAATGGGAAAAAAAAGTGTTGATTCATAGTCAAATTTCAACAATGGTGACGCGCAAATTGCAATCTCTGTCGTTTTTTTTGTCTTTTTGTATTTGGAATGAAATATGACAAGTTTAAAATAACCATTGCTTTACGTGGACATGGAGCCCAATCAAATCCATATTCGTATCCAATCCAACAAATTTCACTTGAATTGAAGCAGAACTCCTACGATCATCCGAACATTTAGCAACAAATCATGTCCAAGGACAACTTTAGTGATTTCTACTCAATGTCGATCCCCGCATAGTAACTCCTACACAATGATGAAAGAAATTGTTATAAAAAAGGAGACGTCATAATCATTGACAAAATAATAAATGAAAGTATTAAATTTATGGGTAGTGGAGCGCACCTTCAACATATGAACTCTGTATATCCCACCAAGAGTCCAAAATAATTCATTTAGATGTCGTCGTCTTTCTCTTTGTAAGGTATCCGAATATTCCTTGTCCTTCAGGAAGGATGTAATTTTGGCTTATGTGCAAAAAAAAAAAACTTCGTCATAATTGCTTTGAGCAGCTGTGAAAATCACATTTAATCACTGACAAATAATAGAGTCTAAACCAATAACCCAAGAAAATATCAATACAAGGTCACTACTACAACAATTGCAATTCCCCTTCACTCATGTGCACTTTTTGTCCTTATGTAGTCATGATTGAGTGAGTGACAAATAAGCTCTATCACCCTCTATTTATACTGCTCCGTCTTAACTGACTGGGCTAGCTTCTCTTACTGGGGGATAATAACTCAATATTAATTATTATATTAAGTTGACTTGTCTTCTAGGGTTATTATCCAAGGCTTTAGGGTTTCTCTTGCTTCTCGGTGTTAGCACAAGATTGGTTAAGGTGCCAAGTGTCAAGAACAAGCATTGAAAACACTCTCACAAGGTTCCAACCATAAAAATAACCCATGGATTTATGCTACCAAATTGCAAACAAACACACAGGCGTACACTACCTAAAGGCGCTACCAAAATTCTGGCAGAGGCTGAATTGTGCAGAGTTATTCTGCCAATTTTGAGTCACTAATTTAAAGTTTAGATTGTGAACAATTGAGAAGGTATTTTTGAAAACTGAAGGAGGTTTTTGTTTATAACATTCCAAATAAAAAATACCTCTATTAGGTTTTTAAAATGTGTTATGGTTTGATATATATTAGACATATAAGTGGTGCTACCAACTATTTTACAACGACGCTACCTAATTTCCTGTAGCGGTCACGGTTTTGATATTTTCCTTGTTGGGAGGTTGCCACCTATCAAGAAGGATTCGAATGGATTCTCAAGGACCAGTTAGATATCAAGGGACAACTGCACCTGATATTTATCTCTAGAAAATGCCTCATGCAATGAGGTGGAGGCATTTTATTAATGACTTCATACAAATTCCTGAAAGTTAGCAATTTGTTGGATTTTTGTCTCTTTGATTGTTGCCACCTATCTCCAAGGTTTAGAATCCAATGGAGGAGATGGGATTCGACCTCATAAGGTTATGAGGATGATATTTTCTATTTAATTAAGGAAATATCTCTTGGAGAGGGGGATTCATGAGCCAAGGGAGGTCGCGAGGCTCTGTTTTTCTACTTTGACAGATTAATTTGAAGATAGCCTATCTTATCATTTTCTATGTTAAGAATTCATTTGTAGAAGGAAGTGATGTTTAGATATGTTTTTTCTTTGTTTTCTCTCTTAATATTTGTTCTTCTTCAACATAAAGTGTGAGAGGGTTACTTAGGAGGATCCTTTGAGATCTTCTACCTTGTGTGTTGCTAAATCTCTTCTGAAAAGGATCTTCAGATTATGATTCTTATTCTACTGTATCAATAGTATTCTTGAAAAGGATTTTCACGTCTTTTTGTTTGCAGTTCTATGTTTTCTCATAAAAGTCTTCCACCTAAAAGCCTTGAAAGGATAAACATTGCTTTTGGATGATCTGTTTTGTTGCATATGGAAGATGATTTGCAGGGATAAATTCAAATGATTTGTCAAGTCAAGTAGATAGCTTCAGCCCTACCTCTCTCATAATTTCAAAATCAACTTTCGTTTTGTATTTATTAATGTGTAAGGCTTACCCCTATGCATTCATGGGGTGACTCCTTGCACTAACACCCGAAATATTCTAGTCTCTTCAAAGGTTACAAGCAATTATCCTTCACTCATGTGCACTTTTTGTCCTTATGTAGTCATGATTGAGTGAGTGACAAAGAATCTCTATCACCCTCTATCTATACTTCTCCATCTTAACTAACTGGGTCGACTTCTCTTACTGGGGGCTAATAACTCAATATTAATTATTCTATTAAGTCGACTTGTCTTCTAGGGTTATTATCCAAGGCTTTATGGTTTCTCTTGCTTCCTAGAATATTCTAGTCTCTTCAAAGGTTACAAGTGGAGGTTAATACCTCCCACATCTACCATAATATCAACAGGACCCACTTTTTCTTTAATAAAAGTTGTTTAGTAAACTTTATTTTCAAGTTTTCAAGTTGACTGCCTTTAAAAAAAGTGAACTGTGTTTTAATTTTTTTAGCATGATTTTTTTATCTCTAATCCATGGAAACCATTCTAAAAGAAATATTCATCATTTCATATTTCCAACGAGTCCTTCTAAGCTATATTTGTTTTTTTGGATCTCAAGGAGGTTCCAAACAAATTTCCATTAGTCATGAAAACAAAGTTGAATGTTATTTTAATTTCTGGAGAAAATATGGCCAAATTCAGCCATTGAAACCTATTCCATCATCTTTCTCGTCAAATTACCTTTCCAATGAGGTATAGTTTTCTCCAAACAAACATTTGGATCTGAAGTTATGGGCTTAAAAAGGTTGTTCCTCAACAATAATCCATCAATTTCGTGGATCAATCCTAGCCATTAATTAAAATTCTCCTTTTAAAATACCACATGCATTGTGGTGATTCATAATTTAGTGTTTATATAGAAAAGACATCCATATGAATTATGTAAAACAAAAGGAAACTATGGATATTAAACCTTAGGAAATTCATGAATTAAATCAAATTTTGATGGCCCACTTGCCCAGTCATCGCCTAGTCAACATCCAGTCGGCATTCATGTCATCACCTATTTAGCACTGAGTCATTTCCCAATCAGTGCCAAGTGTCTCAACGTTATTGGATGCCACATGTCGTAGTGTCATTGGTTTTCATGTGTCATAATTAGATAGGGTGTCATGTGGCATGATGCGATTGGAGATAAGTATGGGAGAATGGGGAGAAGGACGAGGGGAGAGGAGTGGTAATGTGGGTTAGGGGTAAGGGAATTCGTGGGTCAGAGGATGCAGGGTGAGAGCATGGTAAGGGAATGTGGGGTGAGATCATGCATGGGTAAGGGAATGAAGGCGTGAGGACCATGCGAGAATGAGGGGGGAATAAAGGGCATGTGATCCCACAAGGAGAGCGAAAGAATGAGTATGAGACATAAACAAGATATGGGAGATAAGACACGTATAGGAATAAGAGAAGTTCCAAGTAAATAATAGAAGTATGGGAATAAGAGAATTTCCAACAAAATAAGAGATGGGAATAAGAGAACAAGAGAAGTTCCAAGAAAATAAAATAAGTGTGGTTCCAAGAAAATAATAATGGTTCCAAGAAGATAAGTGTGGTTCCAAGAAAAAATAGTTGTGTTGCACATGGAAAAAGTGCTCCTCGGGAGATTGGACAAAAACGTGGATATTTTGAGCATACAAACTCGTATTTTAAATCCATAAAATGCATGATGAAGTTGAGACTGAGGGATACACCATGAATTGATTATAATTCGAAATTTCTTTCTTATGATATCAATGTTTTTTATTATTCCAAAAGTGGGAAATATAGGTGATCAATTTTTTTTATCAACAGGTACTAAGCCTGGATAACACCCAATTGAATATGTATAATAGTAATACAAGTGATGACTCTGTGTTTTGCCCATTTTTTCGATGCCCAAATCCCTTTTTGCACAGGGAAGTTATATATTCTATGCTTTTATTAGTTTTTTTTAAGGTGTTGTCAGGTTTTATACATCAATTTTCCATGGGACAACACAAGGTATGTGTAATCCTTATTTTTGATGATTTTATGATGATTTATTTTTAATTGAGTGAGTGCAATCGATTAATATCTTTTTTTTTGCTTGAAATAGGTCAAAAATGTGATCCAACCCTCGATCTGGCCCTTGGAGCGTAGTACAGTTAGAGGTTGGCATATTGGCAGGCTCTCCTTGGCGAATCTGACACATGGGTTTTGTTCATGCTCAAGCCCTCCAGCTATGGAACTCATCACATTTAAATTTGAGCAGTTAAGCCAACCTTTATTTTGAGCGCATGAAACTGTTGGAGAGATGTTGTTTATTGTCAGAATTTAATGAATTTATTTTTTAAAGAGATCGTTGACCCTTTCAGTGGTCAACCTCTCAACTATGTTGTAAACTCTATAAATAATGGAGTCTCTCGGGACGAACACACGATATTATATATACAACCATTATATTGAATTTATCTGTAAAACTCTGTTTTGATGTTAATACGAATGTTATGCTAAGTTTGTCACTGCATCTTACGTTAGAGTAGTGTCACGATTGTCTTGGGGGGCCACCAGTGGTTTGGGTAGCTTGTTCATATTGCTGTACATTTATATTTTCACATATAACGTTCATTACTTGCTAATTTCAGGTTGCTTGTTGAAGTTGTGTTACTATGTATATCTCTTTATATAATTTGCAGGTTGCTCCCTAAAGTTGTATGTTTATTACAGGGTACTCACAGTTGTCGATTTACTTGTCTGTACTTTGAAATCTAACATCTTGTTATGCAGGTTGTAATTTATTAATGGATACATGTTCATAGTTGTTTAACTATGCAATCATAGCTTTATTTCCCTGTTTCATAAGCTGTAAATTACTTCACATATTGGTTATTTAGGCAGTATCTTTCACAACTATATCTACTTCATTAAAGTTGCGAGCGTCGATTACTTCTTGTAGATTTAGAATTTTTAACCAGAGTGATAGGATAGGAGATGATTTCAAATCTCTTTGCACAAGGTTTATAGACTGTATTAACTCCAAGAATATGCATTGACATCTTCATAATGGAAAATCTCTCCATAGATTGTCTTATTCATACTCTGCATTTCTCTATAGAGGTTAGCATCAAAGTGATTCCATTTGAATTATCAGTAGTGATTAGATGCCATCTTGACATAATTCGCTATGGTATACATAACCACTACATTTGAATATTGTCACAACACTCTTTTCTTTTAGTTAGGAAGATAAGTGTAAGGATAAGGTTTATTTCCTGTAGTATAAGAGTAATTGTGAGTTTTTGAAGATATACTTTAAGAATAGAGTTCACTCTGAAGAATTGATTTTGAAGGATTGCTTACTTATTCAAAGATTTCTTGCTCATTCAGAGAGTTACTTTATTTGATTAATTGTTCATAGTTATAGATTGCTTTTGAATAAATATTCACTTGAGTTAATAAGCTCATTGTTAATAAGTAAAAGATTGCTCTGAATATATAAAATAGAGTATGTTGTTCAAATTGATTTAAAATCATCTTTTAAAATAGCACTGTAGATTGAAATAGAGTGTTGATCCTTAGGGTAAACCATTCTCTTGGGTAGTTAATCTTTTCGTTAGTTTTTCCTTTGTTCCTTGACCCATACTGTGTCACAACTCTAAGTCTACTTACCCTCGTCGATAATTTAATTGAGGGAAATTAGTACATATAGTTTACCCATCATTTTTTGGCGTCGTTGTTGGTGAATTGTCCAAAGGTAGAAAACAATTAGGAGGTAGATTATTTTTGAGAATTAGTACTAGTTTGGTGGAGGGGGAAATTTAAGACAAGAGGTAAGAAACTACACATTTGTTATAGCAGGTTCCCCCAAAACCAATGGTACTTTTCATGAACAAACCTAGGGACCCAAAGGGTAGATATATCAAAACCAATCCAAAACTTCCAACCAAAGTTCCTTCTAACCTTTTTGGAGGAAGGAACACTCCATCTATAAACTCTGAAGAACGGTACCGGAAAATTCAGGTAGGGGATAGCTCAACCCAAAAAGCTAAAAACGTTTCAGAAGAGACCAAAATTGGGGAAACCATAGAGAAGAAAATTGAGACATCAACAATAGTAAGACAAGAGGTAAAACCACTCGAACCTTCATCAAAACTAGCCAACAAAACCTTTTCCTTTTTACCACTCAGGGGATTCTAACTTTGTAGATGTCATTAACCCTGAACAGGTGAATTCCCTCTTTAGAGGTTTAGAAAATATATTTGTGTCCCAAGTTGAAAAAACAACTTCTGAACCAATATTTTCAATTGGATCAAGAAAAGTACCTCACATCGAAATAGTAGATAATTCTTCCTATCGAAGGAATATCTCCCCTGAAAAAGAACCTTGGGACACTTCGGTATCTTCAAGAATAAAACCATTAAGGTATTCTCTCTTTCGGAATCAGATTAGTATGGATGATCATGAGGATCACAACCATGTGATAAATGATGAGGGAGAATAAGTAGGAAACCAGACATAAACCACTTTTGGGTTTCCAATTTTGGATACCACACAAAATGTTAACATGAAGAACATTCCACTCTCTACACTACCCACCTTTTATGGTAAGAATAATGAGGACCCAGATATGTTCCTGTTTGAGTTTTACATCTTGTGCAGAAGTTATAACTACTTGCAAGATGCTACAAAATTAAAACTATTTCTTGCCACTCTTAAGGATTATGCACTTAGATGGTTCATGGGATTAGGAGAGTCTAGTATTAGATATTGGGAAGATATGAAGACAATATTACTTAAGAAATACCAATACTATTGCAAATATAAATATTCTCTTAATGCTATTTTTAAAATTCAACAATTAGAAGATGAGAGTCTCGAAGATTACATGGAATGGTTTTCTTATACTTCAAAAAAATCAAAATATCATGACCTTCCAGATGATGCAATCATAACTCTTTTTCTTAAAGGATTTTTTGAAGAATATCTATAAAAACTTAACTTGATGGCATCATGAGACATCTCCCATAAACCATTCACTGAGACCTGTGAGATGTGTAGAAACTACTCGAGAAGTAGGGATAAAACTGGAAAGGGTGTTTGGGATCCCTATAGTTGAAACTCAAAAGTATCTTAGTTTTGGTGGGATTACAAGGATAGAAATAGGAAACATGTTGGAGAAATTTAAAAATAAAATTTTAAGTACAATAGGTTCCCAATTATACACTTTAAAGTTTAAGAATAAATAGGAGGAAGAGAATGCAACAATGTGCATATTTTGTCCAAGGTGCAAGATGAAGCATTCCTCAAGGAAATGCCCATTAGACAACACTTCAATTTGTGGCTTCTGTATTGAAGATCATCCAACTGAAAAATTCCCATCACTTCCTAGTTTATTAGCCATTTATAAAAGTGGAGATCCTGGGGCATCTTATTATGCACCTATAAGGACATGGAAACCTAGGAATCAACCTACGTACCAAGATCTACCACCTCAAGATCCACCTTATTACCAGAAAACACAACAGTGGAACTCACCAAATTGGAAAACTTGGTATCCATAGTATGCTTCACACCATCCTTGGCTACAAGGATGGAGGGGGGGAAATACCCAAGGAAACACTTAGATTCTACCTGTTTCTATCCCCACTCATCCTTACCCATAGTTTCCATCAAACATCCAACAAAGTTTGCTAAGTTTTGTCCCCCTACCTTTACCTCCTATTCCACAACAACCTCAACAATTTCAAAATACAAATTCCCCAATACCAACATTATTAACAACACAACTAGTGCCTAACCCGAATAATAAACAAACTCAACGTCTTCATAATGTTGAGCTGCAAACTTTCCCGACATATGTTGTTTCTCCTATTCCATTACATGAGTTTCAAATAAGGTCGGGGAAAGTTATGGATAAACAAAATCCTTCAGTAGTTATCTGGGAAGAAGAAGAAGATGAAAATTCTGACCAGCCCATGGATGGCACTAAGTGGGAAGATGTTATTATTCCCAAATACCAATAACAAAAGCTTCCCTAAAGAAAATCTTCGCAAACTACAAAATCCCCTCCCTATCCGAAGAGATTAGAAATCGAAAAACCAATGATTTGACTGGAATTTGACATTATAAATGAATTAAAGAATATTTGTGTCAAAATTCCCCTATTACAAGCCATAAAGGAAATTCCAATTTACAATAAGGTGATAAAGGAATTGTGTATCAAAAAGCTAGGTAGGAAAAAAAAGATCCTTCAACAATACATCTGATTGGAGAGTTGTCTGAGTACATATTAGAGCGTCCTAGGGTCACAAAGTATGCAAACCTAGGGAATATCGTAGTAACGATAACCATTAATAAGGTTCCCATTGGAAATACTCTCATAGACCTAGGGGCAACCATTAATGTTACGACTGTCACTACCTTAGAATAATTACAGTTGAAACACTTCCTTACACCTACCCTAACTATTTTGTAATTAGAAGATAAGACAAATGTTATACTTGAAGGAATCTGGATAATATCATAGTCACATTAGCATCATGGGAATACCCAGTAGCCTTCCTTTTCATTCATTCAAAGGATCCTGCTAAAGGGCATCCTGTTATCTTGGGAAGACCTTGGTTGGCCACAACCAATGCATTTATTAGCTGTAGAGAAGGTGAAATGACTATCTCTAATGAACTTTCTATAAAGAAACTTACCATATACTGTAACACCCTTGATTCCCCCAACTTGTAATTAATCATTAATTAGGATTACCATGTTCTGGCATGGGAACGATGCAAATGTATTATTGTTTGAATTGCCAATAACTCACTGTGGGGGTGAATCCTTTAAGTACTAGCCATGATATCATTAGAGGAAAGAGTGAGGAGACTGTAGAGAGGGTTCATTAGTTCAAATTACCCAAATTCCCTTTGATGAGATATAAGCCTCTCCAGATCCCAAGGAGAGAAATCAGTTAATGAAAAAGGACTGGTGGTTGAGAAATAAACCACCCCCATGAATGGAAGCATGGTATGAAGAATAAGGTGAGATCGAAGTACCACAGAGTCTTGTAGACCCAGACTGACCCGATTTTTTTTTCTGAAATAAGGAACAAGATAAGGGGGTGTGCGTGCAAGGCACATAAGAGAATATATAGACAGAGAAGAGAATGCATGGAGATATCTAGCGAAATTATGAACAAAAGGCCACAATCTTTATGCTGAGAGAGCGTCTGATAAACCTCATCGGGGTCATGACAGAGAAGGAGATATATGAGAGTTTGTAGAGAAAGAATCCCTGAGAAACTGCGAGAATTCCCTGGTGATATCATGGGTTGGAACGAGGGTGGATAGAGAGCTAAGAATGAATTCCTCTAAGCCTATGGTTTGGTGGAAAGGCGCACACCCACAGTCAGTGAGTTGGTGACAACCTGTAAAAGATAAGTATTCTGATACCCTGTGTTGTATCCTTTTCGTCACTTGAATGAGAAAAAGAGGGACACTTGCAAGTCTAGTTGGGTCAGCTGAACAAGACAAAAGTTAGTGTATGTGTCAAATGAGTCAATCACATGAAATAAACAAAAAACTAAGCTAATAAGAACTAAAGAAAGAAAATTAAAGTTCATAAGGAAATTAGAACCAAAATCAACCAAACAATTGACCAATATTCATGCCACCAATGGATATATTGTATTAGTGGGAAAACACCAAAGAGAAAGGGAGACTTATGGGTCCCCTCTTCCTCCAAGGGAGGGATCTTGAATCCCCTATGACAGATCTCTTCTTACAAATAGAAAACTAAAAAGGAAATGGTGAAGAAATCCAAACTCATTCCCTCAAGAGGTGAGGTGAATAGCTCAATGAAATGATGCTAGTATGCTCCAAGAAGGAAGAGGTTCCTTGTAGGAGAATAGAGGAAACATAGAAATACAAATAGATTCTTCAAAATATAGTGCACCCATAGCCTATTTTTATAGTAAATCTTTGAGGCATTATCCAACCAGTCTTTAGTGTGAACAAGGGGCCCTTTAGGGCACCCTTATGTCTTTGACCAGCCCCCCACTTAGATACAATTCGGATTTGAGGGTCAAATCGACTTGGGAACTGAACCAAAAGTGGGTGGGAGGCTGGCCAGAATCATAAATTTGTTTTTCTCAGGTGTGCACAGCTTTTTGTGTACACAGTCACGCATAGGGCGCATGTGCGCTTTTCCTGCGTTTTCAACTGGCGCATGTGCACGCAATTCCTTTATATTCTAAGTGCATGTTGATTTTATAACCAATTGTATAGCTTGTTCCCTTTGGAAATACATTTTTTGGGCCATGAATGAACTAATAGGTGTTTGGAGATGTTGTATTACTGTGACCATTTTCAAACGAAATTTCAGTGATAACAGAGGCCCCGTGATGTGTGAGGTTAGGATCATACATATAGCCGAAATACATTAATGTTTATTCTACGGAGAGTACCATTGTAAGAAAGAGTGTTGAGAGGAATTGCAAGAGAGACCCATTGGAGGGAGAGGGGAACCTGTGGGACCCAAACCTTTCTCTAGGTGTGGAAAAATAAAAACTGTATACAAACAAGGCGGGCATGCCCCATGCTTGTGTCATGTAACTCAAATGGGTAAGACAGTAACTAAAGTTGTATGCTGATGCAGATAAATGTAGCACCCTCCGAGGCGGTTTGATCATGGTAGATTAAAATTATGATGTTGAATCATACTCTGAAAAGAGGTGATGAGACCTGTGAGAAGTGTTGATGATTCGCAGGCATTGATAGCCCAACAATTTTTAGAGGTCTTCGGCTAGTATAAAACAACTGCAATAGTTGCAAAGTAAGACCCACCGTAACATGAGATTGTGTTGAAGTTGAATGTTATGGGGGTAAACGACAACAAAGAGCAATGATGGTTCTCCCTGTGTCATCCGAGACTCCTCATTGTAAAGGTAATGAGAGTCAAGATATTGTCGCCCTTTTGGAAACTATGCGGATGTCGACAGAAAGGAAGACGTGACTCCAAGAAGCAAAGGGATTCAAGAAATCCACGAGATCAGATTAGGAACTGATAAGTAACATGGATGAAGTCAATATGTGGTGAGACTCAAGACTTCCCTTGGTTGGGGATATGTGTGAACTATGAGTGGCAGCAACCGCGAAACTGGATCTAGCATCAGGGTTACGAATAAACGTGGGTTTAAATTGTGCCAGAGGCATGAAAAAGTGGACAAACTCAGAGATCGGTGGTACCTAGACTGTGGGATACTTGTGGTTTATGGATGATGTAAAAAAGAGTAAAAATGTAAAGGAATTCCCCAACCAAGGTTGACAAGGGTTGATTTGCCGGGAAAGGAAGGTCGCTAAAGGCGACAACAAAAAACTATGTAAATGCTGAAAATAAAGGTTTTGTACAATTACTGAATGAATAAAGAATTAGTTGGGGTAAACATGAAGATATAGAAATGGGTGCCCCAATGAAAGGTGACTTGGCCTGTGAGGGCACAAGTTGTATGAAGAACTGGTGGAGGGTGGGGGGCCCATGGGTGGGTTTCTGTATGAGGTAAATGAATGGAGGTAAATTTGCAGATGGGAAAATTGATTGTGGATGAAATGGAAGGTTAATGATACTACAGGGGTGTAGTCCAATTAAAACCATGATGAGAAATCCTAGGAGTCCATTGGGAAATCTAGCATAATGAGGAGAAGAAGTGTGTCATTGATTCTCGAACATGCATACGACTATCGGGACTCCCATCCCTAAGGGGTGAAAGAAGCATGAGTGTCAAAGTGCCAAAGGGGAATATGAATGGGACAAATCATGTGGGGGAGAATTCTACTGGGTTACAGTACTTGAAATGTAGTGGAGGTGGTAGTACTATAGAGACGGATGTGAGGGTCCTATAGGAAAATGTCAGAGGGTGTGACTGGGAGATGCAATTGGTATTCAAAGAGAATGACTACATGCCAGTGTCGAGCCTTTACCTGAAGGGGTTGCTTTGATTTGTGGTGATAAAGCACCCACACACATAAAAAACCAAATAACCGACGTGAACAATATCTAAAGATAAATAACATATAACAGTTATTTGATAATTTTGAACATGAGCATGTGTACCTTAACGTGTTGTGAAAAAATGCTCCCTGGGGGTCGAGGATGGATGGTGACCCAGGGAATACGATTTTGGTGACTGTCACCATGTGATTATATTTAGGTGGTGAATATGTAGAGGGAGTATCATAATGTTGGTGTGATGGCGTGCTTAACATAAACCAAATGTCCAAATATTGTGGGTTAAAAATTGTGGTTGGGCGTAAGATTTCCTGGGGGAAATGAATCGGAGAATTGGGGGGATTTGGGAGAAAATCCCCAGACAGACTATCCATGAACCATGGAGGCGTGGGATGTGCCTCAGGTTCAGGAGAGGTAATATGAACAATATATGGAGATGGAGTAGGGGGAATCATGGGCGTCATAGGACGTGAGGGGTTTGGAGGATTTTGAATAAGGTCCATTTGACGACACCTGTATTCAATGACCGTAGGACATTGGTATATGAAATGATCAAGTGATTCACAAAGAGAGCAAGGGAATATCATTCGTTCGTCAACTGAGGTTGTGACATAGTGGATGTCTATGACAGGAGTACTTGATGACATGGATGGAGAGGAGTTTTGCTGAAAGTTTTGGCATACTTCCATGAGTGTCTTCCGAAATTGAGGTAGCACAGGGCAATGGTGAGTGTAGTGGCCACACTCAAAATAGATGTCACATGAGAATATGGTTCGTAGAACTTTATTGCCTATAGTGGGGGACATGGTAGAAGTACTAGGTGTGCTTGATGAAGCAATGAGCGGTGTGGTTGCTCGAGGGAGTTGGATTAAATTGTGTATCTCGGGGAGAGAGGGACATCTATTGGTGGGGTGTCCCTCTCTCTCACATAGTGTGCAAGGAGGTTGAACTCGAGGAGGAAGTGGATATCTAGGCTCTTTATTCTTCCGTCTGCTCCTAGCTATAACGGTGGTGTTGGACAGTGGGGGTGAGGGTGGTTCTGTCGGAGTTAGGACTGGGATATGCATCATGATTCCCTCAGTTTGGGGAGGAAGGGATGGCTAAGGAACCATCTCGGGTGGGTCTATATACCAAACCGGAATAGAAAGCACCATGTTAGGAAGTGTAAGCGTTGCGGCTACCTAGAAGGATTTTACACTCAGTGGGGGGTAGAAGAAGGGGATTTGAGTTATGGCTTGGGGGACTGTCTCCAAAAACCGGAATGTGACCCTGGGGGGAAGTGAAATTGGAAATAAGTGGTGTCGTAGAGTTCTCAGGGAATTCCTGAGGTAGGAGTTCTACAACTGGGGGGACGTCAAGAAGTGGAGAAGCCTCAGTGGGAGGAATGGTATCTCTAGTGTCAGTTCTATTGGAAGAGATGACACACACTTGAGCTAAGGGGTGTATGAGAAGGGGTGCTCCATGGTATGTCCCCAACAAGGATGGGTCTTTGAAAATTTCGGGGACCATGTCTACAAGTGGGTAGGCGTCGGAATTAGTGTGGACAAGAGGTAGGATGTTATCGATGTTGGAGGAAGGGTAGGCTCATAATGTGAAACTTGGTCGATGGTGATGATATTCCCATTGTGAGGGAACATCATCGTTTGAAACACAGAAGAGGCTACAACCTTCATAGAGTACATGCAGCTACGTCTGAACAAGATATTGTAATCGAGCAGGGTGTCGATAACCTCAATGTCAATAAGGATGGTTTTGCCCCTGAGTTCAACGGGGACATTTTGAAAGAGCCTTCAGGAGAGGATGGCCATCCATCATAAGATTGCAAAGTGATGGCGGATGGTATTAACTAAGGGTAGCCAAGTTTCTGCCATACTTTTTTGAACATGATGCATGTGGACGCACCTTCATCAATTGTGCATCAATGAATTGTGATGTTTCAAATTTTGACTGGTATCTGGACATCTACCAAAGCAGGGAGATGGAGTTCCCCACAATCTAGATCAAATGTGATGAGTCTGGTATTAGCAGGGTCAACTTCCCCCAGGGCGGAAAGTAATGATTTACGTTGAGTGGGACAGGTTTGAAGGACCTCCAAGACCGAGATGGTTGCAGGAGATTGTGTCAAGTCGTCGACCAGACTACAATTGTGTGCCGCCCAAGACTGAGGGTTGTTGACATTCCATAGTAATGGGATGCGATGAATATGAAGGGGTGGTTTAGTGTTGGGGTGTGGAATCATCAGAGGTTGTTCATATGTAACTGGAACTGCTTCTAAAGTGGTGGGATTAGATTCAGTGGGTGCGTTGTATTGATGACTACACTTTTGTAGAAGAATTTCTTCTTCACTAGTGAGGAGGATATTGTGATCCGTAGGAGTCCTAGGGTTTTGATATTGTCCCATCTGTGGTGGGGAAGGGTGCATATCATGTTGGGTATTCATCACACCTTGTTGTGGAATAGGGTTTTGCAGCATAGCCGGGGGTGGTTGTTGCAAATATTATTGTGGGGCTTGCTAAGGGGCAAGCGGTGTTGGGGGACGTGTCACGTTCACAGATTCTTTCCTCTGTTTAAAGTCAGAAATTTGGGGGAAATGGTGAGTATAATGGCCATGTTCACCGCAAAGAGCACAAGGGAAGTTTTTCTGAAGGTTTTTTTTGTTGTTCTTCCCTTGTCGTTTGTTGTTATTGCCCCCTTGGGGGTTCTGGTTCCCGTGATTCTAGTTGCCCCCAGTAGGTTGGTTTTGTTGGGGTTTATTTCCCCATGGTCCTAGGTTATTATTGTTTCCATTTTTTCATTTATTTTTGGCATTATTCAACTGATGGGATGGATTTTACGTATTCAGTTGTTCAAAATTTTGAAATTGTTGAATGGGAGAGGGCTGAAAAAAGTTAACCCCAACATGTGGTTTTCCTTGTGGAAGAGCCAAAGGATGTGGAGGATTGAGAAATGGAAAGTACGGGTTATTTTGTGATGACCCATAGGGTACATAGGAATATGTAGTGCTTTCACTAGTGCTCAGGGTGTAAGCTGAGGTAGAGGGGGTACTAGAACTTGGTTGGACAACTGGGCGCATCATGGGTATCGACGCGGGTCCACTCATGGGTGGGAGAGTAACAATAGGGTATGGTTGTTGATAAGGGGGAGTAGGGTAACAAGGGGGTCCTCCATATATCGATGGATGTTGGGGTGTATCGTACATAGGTGGTGGTTGGATGTATGGATTGTGGTGTGTTGTGGTACCAATCAATCCATCCACTGAGTGATACATCCTAGGTTTGTCCTGGACAAATGGTACGGGTATCGGGGTGTCAAGTAGTACCTTGTATAAGTATCTTGACTGTGAATAAATGAGGTTGTACTGTTGAGCCTTGTTGATGGCTTCCTCTTTAGATTAGGGGAAGGTGGAAGCCACATCTTTGGAAAGGAGGGGGAGGAGTGATCTGAGAAACCAATCAAGGCATTATTGCTTGGTGGTTTCTGCTTTTCATAAACCACATCATCGACGCCATTCGTAAATGTGGTCAGCGATGTGTGTAGCTGAGGTTTGTTTAAACTCAGAGAGAAGTTCGAGACCATTGTCACGGTAGATTGGGAGTTGAAATAAGGTAAAAAATGATTTGGCCAAGAATTCAAAAGTCACATGGGGCCCTGATTTTTCATCCACATACCACTTGGTTGATGGACTCATGAGTGTGCGCTGAAATAACCTTAATCAGACGGAGTCATCCATGATGTTGTTTGAAGAGAACTATAAGTGGAAGGTCATGATATGGTTGGTGGGATATGTTATCACCTAATTTTATAAGGGATGTGTTTTCCCAACAAATGCCCCCCTTTGGAAAAAATATGAAAAAAGTGGGTTGAAAACCCACTTTCCCTAGGTCTTATGAGCGGGCATATTTGATTTAAAAGATATGTGGACTGGGCGACCATGATTTACATGCCCAGATCTATAGACGAGGTCCAATTCCAGACCCCCCTTGCC
>ML782160.1:117296-130662 GCA_009831015.1 Picea engelmannii | reverse complement strand
TATGGTGTCACACACATCTGAACGGTTGGGAATAAATCGCACAGATCTGCGGCTGAGGTCCAATTCCAGACCCCCCTTTCCATTCTCCCTTTAATGAAGAAGGGGGGGGTCTGATATGGATGGCTCCATGTGGGTCCTCCTCAGTTTCTTACTGCCTTCGCCCCCTTATGAAAAGTGTCCCCCACTCTGCCTCCCCTATTCCCTTGTCATGTCTCCCACTTCCCTTCTACCCTTCACCACCGCACACCTTTCCTCCATGCTCTAGGTGTCATGTTCCCTTTTCCTTCACCCCTCTTATCTCCCAACACCTGTACCCCCGTGCTCCATGCCACTTCCACCTGTGTCCTATCCATACTCATGTGACACTTCTCATCTGGTGTCATAGACCCACTTCTCTTCCACCTGGTGCTTTCACCTCAACACCCCTCATCTCATCTTCGCATTGTCGGCGCCACCACTCTCCCCACATATCCTTGCCCATGTTTGCAGGTCAGGTCCCCTCGTAGAATTCCAACGAAGCAGTAGTGGCCAAGGAAAGGCCGCCATGTTTTCCAGGCACAGAATTGACCAGGCCTTGCCTAATCCCAAAAAATCAGTCTATTAGTCTACTCAATGTCTATTGAACGTCCTCTCCTTCCATAAATAGAAGGTTAGAAAGAGACAAAGCGCAGGAGGTGGCTATTAGTCTACTCAATGTCTACATGCACAGCCTGACAGGGAAATTTACCAATGCAAATCTATGAATGCAGAAAATGTCGCGTCTTCAACAACTGAGCTGGCTCCAAGTATTTAGAGGCATTTTTGCCATTTTTGTTGGCATCAATGGTAGAGTTAATCTCCCTATTGTAATGTTTGGATGAAGAACTTGTTTCCCTGGTTATGTATATGTCTGTGGGATTTCTTCTTTAATGAAGGACGACTTCCTTACTCCATCTTTTTTCTATCCAATACTGAAAGAGTTCATGATTGACTGATTCGCATGAATCATTGTGACTGTGTTATGATAGATGTTTAATTGTAATGTTGTTACGATTTCTTTTAGTGTTCTTGTAATTTGAATACAAGAAGTTTCTTGTGTTTAAGTTCTTCCTCTTTGGGTTGTTGGAATCTTGATGCCTACAACAGACTTTTACATTTTCTCACTGAAGTCTTCCTCCTACAAACCCTTAATACAACATACTGTCTGAAGTTAGACTAAGACCTCACCTATTTATGCATAGCTCGGTCCAGGATTTTGAGTTCAAACGATATTATTATGAGTATGTTCTCTTTATATCACCCTTTATAAACAAATTGTGACATATAAACTGATGGGTATCGGGCTTAATCTTGCTGCAATCCAGGAGTGACTTCTGGTGCAAACATTTCTGGCATCGTTTCCAGGGACGAAGTTGAATATTTTCCCTAGGATTGAATGACATTGAGCCTCTGATTCTGAAGGTGCATCAGGCATCAAAGCCTTCCAAGATTTCTACTATGCACTTGGTGACTCCACTATGGCGACTTCATTGATGCGAACCCACAGGTGATTCCACTGTTTCAACTGTGGCTTCTAGAGGCATGCATATAATGTCTACTCCACAACTACCTTTAGCGACACCTGAAGTCGACCCAAAGAAGATCATCGGAAAGAGAAAGGCCTTTGGAGGAGGTACTTCTATTGCTAAACCAGGTATTTATGATGACTTTCATTGTTCTATAGGAACTCCAACCCTTGCATCTCATTATGTTTTATTTCTTTTTGTTGGAGTTTCCCAAAGTCTGAAGTTCGAAAGTGTTCCTACTGAGTTTTCTCCTCCTAGTATTGGATTGGAGGGATAAAGCCTTGCCACTCCCGTTCTTCCTGAGGTTGTACCCTGGTTCAGACCGAGAACCTCAGAATATTTTCTTACCCTGGGTTTTACCACCCCTCCTCCTATTACTACTGCCACTACAGAAAGAGAAGCCTTCGCTGACTCTAGCCCTATAGCGTTTTCTCTGAATCATCCATTGTTTCCCTTTCCCCCTAGAAGATCAGTTCCAGTATCCCCTGTTCGAATGCCTTCCCCTCCTATTTCTCCTCCACCAAACGTTCCTATGGAAGGAGAAAATCCCCCCATGACCAGGATGGAGGCCATAATAGCTAATAGGTATGATCCCCTTGTGTTTCCTCAACCTCTTAATTCCCTTCCAGTAGATGGCTACCTCAAGCATCTCCCCAAGTTTATAGGCGAAGGAGATATAACCACAAAATAACACCTTGAAGCCTTTTACAGTTCTATGGATAATCGTGTCATCATGCATGCAGACATATGGATGAGGATTTTTGTTCATAGCCTTGAAGGTGAGGCTAGGAAATGGTTTAGGGCCTTGCCTCCTGGATCTATAGATGGGATAAAGGCTTTGGATAATTCCTTCTTGAGACAATGGAGAGATAAGAAAGACTTCATGTATTACATGACATAGTTTGGGTATTCGAAGATAAAGGAAGGAGAGTCCATCTCCAACATCTCCAAGAGGTTCAATAACATGTACAATAAGATCCCTACTGAGATAAATCCCTCAGAAGCTTGAACCAAAATTACTTATGCCAGTGCTTTTGACCCTGATTTCTGCCTTTTGTTGAGGGAAAGACGAGCCACTTCTTTGGCTCACATGCAGGATGCGGCTATGGAAGTTGAGTCGAATATATTTGTTGTTGATCGACTCGGAAATAAAGCTGATAGAGGCATACCTAGGAGGAGATCTGAAGCTTCCACATCCGCTTCTTCTTCCCTTTCCCCTCAGATCGATGAAGTAACTAAGATGCTAAAAACACTTTCAGCTAGGATGGAAAGGTTGGAATTAGAAGGGAAGCCAACTTACATAAATCTCCAAAATGATGATAACAGGGGTTTCAGGAGGCCAAGCAACAATGTTCCCTAGATTATGCCAAGGGAACAAAGGGACAGAGATAGAGATGATCAAAGGATTCAAACCCCTCTCCAAAATAACCTGGTCGATTATGAGGAGAGGGAAGAAGGGGAGCTCGACCCTAAAATTCACTGTATTGAAGACACTTCCCCTTTTCCCCATTTGACTCAATCTGCATATGAAGAATTCCTCATGAACAGTCAAATAAACAAGTTGAGTAAAGGGGAAAAATCCAACAACACTCCTAACAGATATGACCTTAGGTCAAATAAGAAAGAAGGGAAGTCTGACATCCCTGATCAACCTCTCATAGCAGAAAAACCTCCTAAACCTCCAGCAATCACTGCCAAGGAAAAGAAAACTTAGAATATTTCTCTAACAGCCAAAGAGCCTGTCCCCGAGTTGAGGGAAATTATAAAGCCTCCTTCCTCCTTTAGTTTTGAACATGAAATTCATAAAATCAGAATCCTTGTGCCCCTTTCGGAGCTAGTCAAACATGAAGATTTCAAAAGGTCCCTCTCTAAAATGCTGCTATCTGAATCACCTCATATTTCCACAGACTCAGTAAATATCCAAGATGAAAATCCAGAAGTCATCCTTGGTCCCATGGTAGAAGACATAGATTATTCATCCCCTCCCTTCTACACGTCCATGAACATTGATGATAAGGTGTTGCATAATTGTTTAATGGATTCAGGGGCTTCTCATAATCTCATGCCCAAAAATGTCATGGAAGAACTCGGGCTAGAGGTCACAAAGGCCTACCATGACTTGTACTCTTTTGATTCAAGGAGGGTGAAATGTATTGGAGTCATCAAATACCTGGTGGTGTCCCTATTTCAGCTGTCGATGAAGAGTGCGGTCATGGACATTATGGTAGCTAATGTCCCTCCCAAGTTTGGCATGCTATTGTCAAGATCTTGGATTAAAAAGATTGGAGGAACATTACAGATGGACCTTACATATGCTATCATCCCATTCTTTGGAGGGGAACATAGGAGACTATACAAAGAAGCTCAACTGGCCTACATTGTTAGTGATGAAGAAGACCCCACTAATCATCCTATCTTTTCACTTGACACTGATTTGGGGTCTAGTTTGTTGCATCTCACTGATACTCCTGAAACCCTTCTTGAAATCATAAAGCAACCCTTTTCTCATCATGAAATACCTTCTCCAACTACCTATGTGTGGAAAATTTTCTTCGACGGAGCCTCTTCTAGTGAAGGTGCTGGTGTCAGAGTGGTGTTTGTGTCACCTTGTCAGTAAACAATATCCCTATCATACAAGCTAGAGTTTGAAACTACCAATAATGTCGTAGAATATGAAGCTCTTGTTTGAGGTTTGAGGGTTGCAAAGGACATGGGAATTGAGGAGGTAACAGTGTTCGGAGATGCTGAGTTGATAGTCCAGCAGGTCAGAAATTATTATCAGGCTAAACATCCTCAACACAGAAGTTACAAAAATGAGGCATGGGACCTAATTGACCATTTCTTCTCAGCCTTCAACATTTCATTTATTCCAAGAGAGGAAAATACTTTGGTCGATTCCCTAGCTGTTTCAGCTAGCTATTTTAGGATCCCTCTGCCACCTAAGTTCAAATATGATGTTGAGATAAGATATAGGCCCTCTGTACCGGACGATATCAAACATTGGAAGGTATTCGAGGATAATCTTGAGATCAAAAAATTTCTTGAGTCTGTTGATGAGTTCTCTACATTGCACATTTATCAGGACCATGATCACGAAGGTGATCCTCACCCTGAGGTATTTTTAAATAAGATCTCTAATAACCATATTGTTCAGTTGCCTAGAAATCACATTCCAAAGGGACTAGTTCCTTTAGAAAGATTGTTCGATCTGAATGATGTGGCACTAAAGGGTAAGGTTTCAAATTGGGATGCCAATGTAACTGAGTGCAATATTGGCACAAACAAGGATCCTAAGTTCATCAAGTTTTCAAGTTGATTGTCAATGGAACAGAGAGCCGACTATACTGAATTATTAAAAGAATTTACTGATGTGTTTGCCTAGACCTAGGAAGACCTCAGGACATATGACACTGGCGTCATTGAACATAAGATCCCACTGAAAGAAGAGGCTAATCCATTAAGGCAGAAGCTAAGACAGATTAATCCCTTGCTGCTTCCTGTTATGGAAAGAGAAGTGAAGAAGTTGTTGGCTGCCCAAATCATCGTCCCTTTAATATATTCTGAATGGGTGGCCAATTTGGTCCCAGTGAGGAAGAAAAGTGGAGAAATAAGGCTCTGCGTTGATTTCAGAAATCTAAATAGAAGCTCAAAGAAGGAAAATTACCCCTTACCAAAGATGTAACACATATTGCAGAGATTAACTGGTGCATCCAAAATTTCAATGATTGATGGCTTTTCGGGCTACAACTAGATACCAGTCATGCCTGAGGACAGACAAAAAATAACCTTCACCACTCCTTTGGGAACATTTATGTATGCCAAAATTCCTTTTGGATTGATGAACACAGGGGAAACCTTTCAGAGAGCCATGGATATCGCTTTCATTGGAGAAAAGGACAATTTTGTGGTCATCTATCTGGATGACATTACAGTCTTTTCAAATTTTGATAAAGAGCACCATCAACACTTGAGGAAGGTCTTCTCGAAATGCAGAAGATTTGGTCTTTCCCTCAATCCCAAGAAGTCCCTATTTGCTATGAAAGAGGGAAAATTGTTGGGCCACATAGTATCAACTGAGGGAGTTAGGATTGATCCCAGCAGAGTAGAGGCAATTCAAAACCTGTCACTTCCAAGGTTTAGGAAATAAGTTCAGTCTTTTTTGGTCAAGATTAACTTTTTGAGAAGGTTTGTCTCCAATTTTTTTGAAATGGTGAAACTCATAATGACCATGCTTAGGAAAGGCCATGAAGTAAAGTGGGCTTCCAAGTCCAAAAATTCTTTTGAACATATCAAGAAAGCATTGAATGAGGCACCTGTGCTTATCAATCATGATTACTCAAAGGATTTTATGATTTTTTCTTTTTCTTCATTTGACACATTGGCAACTGTTTTACTACAAAATAATGCAGAAGAGTTGGAGCAACCCATTTTATTTTTCAGTAGGACATTAAGGGATGCAGAGGCCAAATATGACATCATGGAGAAACAAGCCTATGCCTTAGTGAAAGCTCTCAAAGCTTTCAACATTTATGTTCTGCATTCCAAAATTCTTGCATATGTCCCTTCAGCTTCTGTGAAGGACATTCTTCTTCAGCCAGACATAGATGGAAGAAAGAGCAAGTGGATTGCCAAGATCCTTGAGTTCAATCTGGAAATAAATCCCACCAATTTAGTTAAAGGGCAGGTGTTAGCCAAGCTGTTGGTTGAATCCAATTGTAAGGCCTTGGGGGTTAACTTCATCAACACCTTCTTAGAAATTCAGTAGGCTAAGTTGTCTGGTGGCAGTCCTCAAGACAATCCTCCATTAGCAGAATGCACCTGGTATGGAGACATTATATATTTTCTTCAAAAGCTAAAGCCTCCTGATGGAATGGGAAAGAGTAAGGAAAGAGATTTAATGCTCAAAGAAATCAGTTATTTCCTTATTAACCAGGTCTTGTATTGGAAAGACCCTCTGGGAGTGCTTCTAAGATGTCTGAACCCACAAGAAACCCAAAGGATTATATTTGATTTTCATAGCAGCCTATGTGGGGAACACCAATTTTGGAAGACCTCAGCCCACAAAATTCTTAGGGATGGGTACAATTGGCCCACCTTATTCACTGATGTTTGCAGAGAAGTCAGAGCCTGCATCAAATGTCAACAATTCGCAAGAAAACAACAGCTCAAATCTCTGCCACTAAATCTTGTAGTAGCTTCAGGAGCTTTTCAACAATGGGGATTGGAATTCATAGGAGAGATTCATCCTCCTTCAAGTGGTCAACACAGATGGATCTTAATTGCAACATATTATTTCACCAAATGGATAGAAGTTATCCCCACCAGGAGTGCTTCACACAAGGTAATCATTGGCTTCCTGGAAGATATCATAGCAAGGTTTGGTTGTCCCAATAGAATTGTCACTGATAATTCTGCATCTTTCAAGTCTCAGCCCTTGGTCAGGTTCTATGATCAGTTTGGGATTTCACTTATTCACTCCACTCCCTATTATCCTCAATGAAATGGACTGGTAGAGTCTTCCAATAAAAGTATAATCAATCTCATTAAAATATTGTTGGAAGACAATAAGAAGGCATGGAATTCAAATCTAAAATTCACTCTGTGGGATGATCGAGTGACAACAAAGAGGTCCCTGGGAACCTCCCCTTTTCAAATTTTCTATGGGACATAAGTTGTATTTCCCACTCAGCTGGATCTACCTGTAGCAAAATTATTTCAATATTATGAAGGAGATCTAGACAATATGGTTATAAGAATTCATCAACTGGTGGAAGTGCAATATACTAGAGAGCAGGTAATGGACAAATCTCACAATCGCCAACAGAAGATCAAGAAGACCTTTGACAGGAAGGTCAGAAAAGAATATTTCCAACTGGGAGATCTAGTGCTTAAATGGGATGCACCCAGGCAAGACAGAAGGAAACACAACAAGTTCGACACCCTCTAGATTGGGCCCTTCAATATCTCTGAAGTATTCTTGAGCAACACCTACAGGTTATAGGATTTGGAGGGTGAAGAATTTTTTAATGGCCATGTGAATGGGCATTTACTGAAGAAGTATTGTGTTTGAGCCATGAGTGGCTCTTTGGATTTTTGTAAATATTGTTTTCATGTTTTTTTTTGTCTTAATAAATGACCCCATAGCCCAACAACAAGGCACTGAAGCTACAACAAAGTTCTTGGCAGCTCATAGGGAGCGTGCCATCCCCCATGGAGCTTGATGTTATCACCTAATGTTGTAAGGGAGGTGTTTTCCCAACAAATTGCCCCCTTTGGAGAAAATATGACAAAAGTGGGTTTAAAACGCACATCTGAACGACTGGGATTAAAGCATGAATGAGGTCCAATTCTAGACCCCCCTTGCCATTCTTCCTTTAATGAAGGGTGGGGTCCGATATGGGTGGCTCCGTGTGGGTCCCCCTCAGTCGCTTACCACCTTCTCCCCCCTTATGACAAGTTTCCCCCACTCTGCCTCCCTTATTCCCTTGTCACGTCTCCCACTTCCCTTCTACCCTTCACCACTGCACACTTGTCCTCCACGCTCTAGGTGTCATGTTCCCTTTTCCTTCACCTCTCTTATCTCCTGACCCTATACCCCCATGCTCCATGCTACTTCCACCTATGTCCTATCCATATTCCCATGGAAATTCTCATCCGATGTCATAGACCCACTTCTCTGCCACCTGGTGCTTCCACCTCAGTACCCCTTGTCTCATCTTCACATTTTTGGCACCACTTCTCTCCCTGCCAGAACCTTGCCCATGTTTGCAGGTCGAGCCCCCTCATAACAGTCTAGTGAAGTAGTAATATCCAAGGAAAGGTCACCACGTTGTCCAAGCACAGAGTTGACCAGGCCTTACCTAATCCCGAGAAATAATTTATTA
Organism: Picea engelmannii; assembly: GCA_009831015.1. Lineage (NCBI taxonomy): Eukaryota > Viridiplantae > Streptophyta > Pinopsida > Pinales > Pinaceae > Picea > Picea engelmannii. The sequence continues at coordinate 122,234 of ML782160.1, read as the reverse complement.
AGGTGGTTTATGGTGGTTGAACGTCGTCTCCTTCCATAAATAGAAGGTTAGAAAGAGACAAATCGCAGGAGGTGACTATCAGTCCAACTTGATAAAGATTGCGTCTGATAGTAGACTGCATGGGAAGTCTACTTGATGTCTGCATGCATAGCCTACCACGAAAATTTACCAACGCAAAGCCATGAATGCAGAAAAGATCGTGTCTTCAACAATTGAGCCGACTCCAAGTATTTAGAGGCATTTTTGCCATTTTTGTTGGCATCGATGGTAGAGCTAAGATCCCTATTGTAATGTTTGGATGAAGCACTTTTTTCCGTGGTTATGTATATTTCTATGGGATTTCTTATTTAATGGCATACCACTTCCTTAATCCATCTTGTTTCTATCCAATACTGAAAGAGTTCATGATTGACTAATTCACATGAATCATTGTGACTGTGTTATGATAGATGTTTAATTGTAACACTGTTACGATTTCTTTTAGTGTTCTTGTAATCTAAATACAAGAAGTTTCTTGTATTTAATTTCTTCCTCTTTGGGTTGTTGGAAGCTTGATGCCTACAAAAGACCTTTACATTTTCTCACTGAAGTCTTCCTCCTACTCACCCTTACTACAACTTATTGTCTGAATTTAGACTAAGACCTCACCTATTTATGCATAGCTCGGTCCAGGATTCTGAGTTCAAATGATATTATTATGAGTCTGTTCTCTTTCGATCACCCTTTATAAACAAATTGTGACATATAAATTGATGGGTATCATGCTTACTCCTGCTACAATCCAAGAGTGACTTATGGTGCTAACATGATCTTCTCCCACCTTTCCTTCAAACTTGGGAATGTCTGAAGGTAGTTTGGTAGGCATTGCAGGCCATGTGGGGTCATGCAATATAGGATCATTTGTGAGCTTTCTCAGATCTGGTATGTTGAGGGAGGAAAAATATGGCATCTGGAGTGGCGGTGGAGGATTGACTCCAACCATGGTGTGAGCAGGTGGTGTACCTGACCCTTGAGGGGGGTTTAGTGGGGGTGTAATTCTCCCTTGAGAAGAAGTGTATCCTTCACCTCATTTTGAAGGAGAGATATTGGATAGATGACCTTGGAAACTAGACCCAAGTAAAGTGGAACCAAGCAAATATGATCCCAATAAATTATCACTCACAAGGGTGTGAGAGGGTTGAGCCGGTGGGTTGGAAAAAATAGGAAATCCTCCTAAAATAGGAGGGAGATTTTGAAAGCATCTGGAACGATGGGTATTTTGTGGGTCTGTTACAGATAAATCCCCCCGTGGACAAGTGGGTTCTCTCTTGGGCTCTAGACTCCTAATACCAAGACATAAAGGGTGCTAACGTTGGTCATTAACATCCTTTTAAATATAGATAAACTAATGTATAGAGAAGAGGAAGAAAGGTGTACCTTTTTAACGATGTTCGTCCTCGCACACTCTAAGTTCATATTTGATCCCCAAGATCCTTGATAAGTCTTGTAAATCAAACAAAGACAGAACAAGCTTCCTATTCTAGTAAGATTATCTTGAAACCAGATCTATCTAATAGAGACAAATTCATTTAGAATAAACACAACCTTGAAAGAAACAGGCCAAGCACATATCTATATTAATGAGAACAATAGATAATACTTACATACCTTTGATGAAGGTGCATCAACCTCTCCTATCTCTCCTTGTCCAACCCTTTTCTCAAGTAATCCACACAAAATGATGATGCTTTCATTGATAAATCTCCCTTATGAGATCATAAGTTTGATGCCTTTAAATTGCCACATGATTTTACCATGAGAAGATAAGGCCTCCTTATATAATATTGGAGAGATCCAACCACCTTAGAGATTCCTGTGATAGGTTGAGTACATTTCTCCTTAATTTGTGTATTCCCCCTAAGATCTAGCCTTGACCTCAGATTCGAATCCAACTGATTTCCAAGATGAAGGGGATTTTTCCCTGATTTTCCTCAACAACCCAAAATTTTATCAAACAGGCCAGTGCTTCCTTAGAATGGGTCACAGAGCATTGCAATGCTCCCCCAAAAGAGGTTACAGAGAGCTAGCACTCCCTGGAAGTCTATAGGTGAGAGTTGCCCAAAATTTCTTCAAAAAAACCCAACGCTCCCCATAATGGTGTCCTGAGTGTTGCAACGCTCCCCCAAAGAGGGGTAGGGAGTGTTGGCACTCCCTGACAATGGGTAGGGTAGTGTTTCCCTTCAAAAATCATTTTTAAGTGGTATTTTCCATGGTAAAATCTTTGTACTCTTTTTCATGTGATTTCTCCTTCTTAAACCAGTCTTTGAAGGTGTCTTAAGTGTCCCTGTGATGTCGTTAGAAACACGACATAGTCAAGATGATAGTATGATGTTTGTGACACTTGTGAAACTTATGGTAAAAATGCAACTCTTGCAGCACTTGTAATGATGACACTTGCGACACTATTGAAGTGAGTAATTTTGATGTGTAACAGGGTCCCCTATGATGTCCGACTAGCAAAGTGAAATGTGTGAAAATGGTGATGAGAATGATAAATGAACAAGAGTCTTTGTATAATTTTGGACCTTCACAATATATATCACAATCACATGTAATCACAAGATCATCATACGTAACTCAATTGAAAAGAATCATACATGTGGGTAGGTGGATTTTGTCCGCGTGGGAGAGAAAAGAAAACAAATGCTTGTGTCCTAAAAAGATGTAGCGTCCTTCCTCTCAAATAACACTATACCTTCCAATAGTACTCAATAGTTGGGTCTAATGTCACTAGAAGAGGAAGTAGTGAAGGATGAAATAATCAGTTATAATGAGGAGTAGAGGGTGCATATCCTGAAAAAGCTGGCAATATTTCCCAATAGCCACACAAAATTTGATCAAGGTGCAATTGGAGCCCACAATTTCCACCTGGGTAGATGTCCTAAAATTTGGTCTCTAGGTACCTCGGTCAAAGTGGGACATTTAGATTTTCAGCCTCAGAAATGGGTCATGATTTGGATCTCGTCCAAGAGGTGGGTGCCTCAATGGGGGACACACAGAACAACTAGACCTCTTCCTTCGACCCTTCACGGGTCTCTCCCTGCCTTATGGTGTTAGGAACACTTGACTTGGAGGATTTTAAAGCTCCCTATTTGTCAACTTCTAATGTTTTGAAGATGTGAGAACCAGATAACAGGGAGTTATTTGGATGCCTATCCTCGAGATCCTACCTAGGCTAAAAAATTTCTTTTGGCACCTCCTGTGGAGGAAAAACTTAGTGAGTTTTTTAGAAAAAATTTAGATGTGTTTGTTTGAGAGATTGGGGGTGTGAACCAATCTTGTTTGAATTAAGTGGGAGTGGATAATTCCTTCAAGAAATAGTGGGATGTTTCAAAATCCATTTGGAGGAAACCTACTTCAACCTCCAGAATTCGAGCTGAAATTATGTGTGTGAGTAGTGACGTTTTGTTTGAGGAAGTGATAAAATGTGCCAAATTTTTAATAAGTTAGTTTTCACCTTGAAACATGTGGAATTTGTGTGGTCCTTTACAAGTCTTGATTACCTATCTTACTAGATGCCATTGGTATGACCTTGTGGAATTTTAAAGTCCCAAGAGAACTAGTATGTCGACATGTGGGTCCTTACCAATCATTTAAACTCCCTAATGTGATTTAATCTAAGAAAGCTTCAAAAACTATCCTAGATTGTGAGCATGTCGGCATGTATGGGCCCGTTACAATAATATTTAAACTCTCCTAGTGATGTAAACTAAGAAAGTAGCTTCAAAACTATCCTATCTTTGCAGCATGTGGGCATGTATGGGCCCTTAAAATTTTTATATGTTTTGAAAAGAAACTAAGAGGCCCTATGGGGGCTTTGTCCTCTCCTAGATATTTTGTTTTTAAAGGAGATGAAATCTTCCCTCAATCATTTTTCTGATTCTCAAGATCGCTCTATGGTGCGAGAGAAGAGCATACTCAATGATTGAAGTTCGATTTTTGGTCCCAATGCAAGTGTTTATATATGTGATAGAAAATGATATTAACTTAACTTTTACAATCAAAACAAGCCATCCATGTGGCAAAATGAAAGCAAAAGAGGAGAAATATGGTTCTTTTTAAACCCCTAAGTGCCTATGTTTTGACTAACCCTTCATGTGGAGAGGGAATCTAAGTGTGGTGCATTTACAAATTGAATAGAATGAATATTTAGAAGGCTAGGGGCCTTCCAAACATCATAAAAAACTATTAATATGTTGGATTTCTGGATAGGTGCGTGGGCCCTAGTTTAGACAGAGGCGCATGTGGCACCAATGCACAGAGAAACAAGGAATTTTTGGCACACCATGCGCAAAATGCGCTGGGAAACACAATTTTGTTGGCGCACGTGCTCGGAAGATGTGGTTGTGGGATGAAAAACCCGCGCACGTTCTGATACGCACTCGGGAAGAAAATTTTAAATAAAATTCTCTTATTCTAGCTCTGAATTCAGCTCTTTCCAGGTAGGATTGGGATGGTTATGATCCCTGCAAGGTAAATAGATAAAAAATAAGTTCTCAAACAACCCAAACTGGGAGGAAGTTGGTACCTTATCCCCAGTATGGTCACCATTCTATTGTATCATTTTCGTCACTTGAATGAGCAAAAGAGGGACACTTGCAAGTCTAGTTGGGTCAGCTAAAAATGAAAAAAGTTAGTGTATGAGTCAAATGACTCAATCAAATGAAATAAAGAAACATCTAAGCTAATAACAACTAAAGAAACAAAACTAAAGTGCATAAGGAAATTAGAACCAAAATCAACCAAACAATTGACCAATATTCATGCCACCAATGTTAAGCCCTAATATTGGCTCATTACCACTTAATTGGGGCATATTAGATTAGTAATGTTATTTTATTTATGTCAGCTTTAGGCCATTAGTTGTAATTTATATTAGTAATGTTATTTTATTTATGT
>ML782160.1:9554-22914 GCA_009831015.1 Picea engelmannii | reverse complement strand
TAATGGCCTAAAGCCGACATAAATAAAATAACATTACTAATATAAATTACAACTAATGGCCTAAAGCTGACATAAATAAAATAACATTACTAATCTAATATGCCCCAATTAAGTGGTAATGAGCCAATATTAGGGCTTAACATTGGTGGCATGAATATTGGTCAATTGTTTGGTTGATTTTGGTTCTAATTTCCTTATGCACTTTAGTTTTGTTTCTTTAGTTGTTATTAGCTTAGATGTTTCTTTATTTCATTTGATTGAGTCATTTGACTCATACACTAACTTTTTTCATTTTTAGCTGACCCAACTAGACTTGCAAGTGTCCCTCTTTTGCTCATTCAAGTGACGAAAATGATACAATAGAATGGTGACCATACTGGGGATAAGGTACCAACTTCCTCCCAGTTTGGGTTGTTTGAGAACTTATTTTTTATCTATTTACCTTGCAGGGATCATAACCATCCCAATCCTACCTGGAAAGAGCTGAATTCAGAGCTAGAATAAGAGAATTTTATTTAAAATTTTCTTCCCGAGTGCGTATCAGAACGTGCGCGGGTTTTTCATCCCACAACCACATCTTCCGAGCACGTGCGCCAACAAAATTGTGTTTCCCAGCGCATTTTGCGCATGGTGTGCCAAAAATTCCTTGTTTCTCTGTGCATTGGTGCCACATGCGCCTCTGTCTAAACTAGGGCCCACGCACCTATCCAGAAATCCAACATATTAATAGTTTTTTATGATGTTTGGAAGGCCCCTAGCCTTCTAAATATTCATTCTATTCAATTTGTAAATGCACCACACTTAGATTCCCTCTCCACATGAAGGGTTAGTCAAAACATAGGCACTTAGGGGTTTAAAAAGAACCATATTTCTCCTCTTTTGCTTTCATTTTGCCACATGGATGGCTTGTTTTGATTGTAAAAGTTAAGTTAATATCATTTTCTATCACATATATAAACACTTGCATTGGGACCAAAAATCGAACTTCAATCATTGAGTATGCTCTTCTCTCGCACCATAGAGCGATCTTGAGAATCAGAAAAATGATTGAGGGAAGATTTCATCTCCTTTAAAAACAAAATATCTAGGAGAGGACAAAGCCCCCATAGGGCCTCTTAGTTTCTTTTCAAAACATATAAAAATTTTAAGGGCCCATACATGCCCACATGCTGCAAAGATAGGATAGTTTTGAAGCTACTTTCTTAGTTTACATCACTAGGAGAGTTTAAATATTATTGTAACGGGCCCATACATGCCGACATGCTCACAATCTAGGATAGTTTTTGAAGCTTTCTTAGATTAAATCACATTAGGGAGTTTAAATGATTGGTAAGGACCCACATGTCGACATACTAGTTCTCTTGGGACTTTAAAATTCCACAAGGTCATACCAATGGCATCTAGTAAGATAGGTAATCAAGACTTGTAAAGGACCACACAAATTCCACATGTTTCAAGGTGAAAACTAACTTATTAAAAATTTGGCACATTTTATCACTTCCTCAAACAAAACGTCACTACTCACACACATAATTTCAGCTCGAATTCTGGAGGTTGAAGTAGGTTTCCTCCAAATGGATTTTGAAACATCCCACTATTTCTTGAAGGAATTATCCACTCCCACTTAATTCAAACAAGATTGGTTCACACCCCCAATCTCTCAAACAAACACATCTAAATTTTTTCTAAAAAACTCACTAAGTTTTTCCTCCACAGGAGGTGCCAAAAGAAATTTTTTAGCCTAGGTAGGATCTCGAGGATAGGCATCCAAATAACTCCCTGTTATCTGGTTCTCACATCTTCAAAACATTAGAAGTTGACAAATAGGGAGCTTTAAAATCCTCCAAGTCAAGTGTTCCTAACACCATAAGGCAGGGAGAGACCCGTGAAGGGTCGAAGGAAGAGGTCTAGTTGTTCTGTGTGTCCCCCATTGAGGCACCCACCTCTTGGACGAGATCCAAATCATGACCCATTTCTGAGGCTGAAAATCTAAATGTCCCACTTTGACCGAGGTACCTAGAGACCAAATTTTAGGACATCTACCCAGGTGGAAATTGTGGGCTCCAATTGCACCTTGATCAAATTTTGTGTGGCTATTGGGAAATATTGCCAGCTTTTTCAGGATATGCACCCTCTACTCCTCATTATAACTGATTATTTCATCCTTCACTACTTCCTCTTCTAGTGACATTAGACCCAACTATTGAGTACTATTGGAAGGTATAGTGTTATTTGAGAGGAAGGACGCTACATCTTTTTAGGACACAAGCATTTGTTTTCTTTTCTCTCCCACGCGGACAAAATCCACCTACCCACATGTATGATTCTTTTCAATTGAGTTACGTATGATGATCTTGTGATTACATGTGATTGTGATATATATTGTGAAGGTCCAAAATTATACAAAGACTCTTGTTCATTTATCATTCTCATCACCATTTTCACACATTTCACTTTGCTAGTCGGACATCATAGGGGACCCTGTTACACATCAAAATTACTCACTTCAATAGTGTCGCAAGTGTCATCATTACAAGTGCTGCAAGAGTTGCATTTTTACCATAAGTTTCACAAGTGTCACAAACATCATACTATCATCTTGACTATGTCGTGTTTCTAACGACATCACAGGGACACTTAAGACACCTTCAAAGACTGGTTTAAGAAGGAGAAATCACATGAAAAAGAGTACAAAGATTTTACCATGGAAAATACCACTTAAAAATGATTTTTGAAGGGAAACACTACCCTACCCATTGTCAGGGAGTGCCAACACTCCCTACCCCTCTTTGGGGGAGCGTTGCAACACTCAGGACACCATTATGGGGAGCGTTGGGTTTTTTTGAAGAAATTTTGGGCAACTCTCACCTATAGACTTCCAGGGAGTGCTAGCTCTCTGTAACCTCTTTTGGGGGAGCATTGCAATGCTCTGTGACCCATTCTAAGGAAGCACTGGCCTGTTTGATAAAATTTTGGGTTGTTGAGGAAAATCAGGGAAAAATCCCCTTCATCTTGGAAATCAGTTGGATTCGAATCTGAGGTCAAGGCTAGATCTTAGGGGGAATACACAAATTAAGGAGAAATGTACTCAACCTATCACAGGAATCTCTAAGGTGGTTGGATCTCTCCAATATTATATAAGGAGGCCTTATCTTCTCATGGTAAAATCATGTGGCAATTTAAAGGCATCAAACTTATGATCTCATAAGGGAGATTTATCAATGAAAGCATCATCATTTTGTGTGGATTACTTGAGAAAAGGGTTGGACAAGGAGAGATAGGAGAGGTTGATGCACCTTCATCAAAGGTATGTAAGTATTATCTATTGTTCTCATTAATATAGATATGTGCTTGGCCTGTTTCTTTCAAGGTTGTGTTTATTCTAAATGAATTTGTCTCTATTAGATAGATCTGGTTTCAAGATAATCTTACTAGAATAGGAAGCTTGTTCTGTCTTTGTTTGATTTACAAGACTTATCAAGGATCTTGGGGATCAAATATGAACTTAGAGTGTGCGAGGACGAACATCGTTAAAAAGGTACACCTTTCTTCCTCTTCTCTATACATTAGTTTATCTATATTTAAAAGGATGTTAATGACCAACGTTAGCACCCTTTATGTCTTGGTATTAGGAGTCTAGAGCCCAAGAGAGAACCCACTTGTCCACGGGGGGATTTATCTGTAACAGACCCACAAAATACCCATCGTTCCAGATGCTTTCAAAATCTCCCTCCTATTTTAGGAGGATTTCCTATTTTTTCCAACCCACCGGCTCAACCCTCTCACACCCTTGTGAGTGATAATTTATTGGGATCATATTTGCTTGGTTCCACTTTACTTGGGTCTAGTTTCCAAGGTCATCTATCCAATATCTCTCCTTCAAAATGAGGTGAAGGATACACTTCTTCTCAAGGGAGAATTACACCCCCACTAAACCCCCCTCAAGGGTCAGGTACACCACCTGCTCACACCATGGTTGGAGTCAATCCTCCACCGCCACTCCAGATGCCATATTTTTCCTCCCTCAACATACCAGATCTGAGAAAGCTCACAAATGATCCTATATTGCATGACCCCACATGGCCTGCAATGCCTACCAAACTACCTTCAGACATTCCCAAGTTTGAAGGAAAGGTGGGAGAAGATCATGTTAGCACCATAAGTCACTCTTGGATTGTAGCAGGAGTAAGCATGATACCCATCAATTTATATGTCACAATTTGTTTATAAAGGGTGATCGAAAGAGAACAGACTCATAATAATATCATTTGAACTCAGAATCCTGGACCGAGCTATGCATAAATAGGTGAGGTCTTAGTCTAAATTCAGACAATAAGTTGTAGTAAGGGTGAGTAGGAGGAAGACTTCAGTGAGAAAATGTAAAGGTCTTTTGTAGGCATCAAGCTTCCAACAACCCAAAGAGGAAGAAATTAAATACAAGAAACTTCTTGTATTTAGATTACAAGAACACTAAAAGAAATCGTAACAGTGTTACAATTAAACATCTATCATAACACAGTCACAATGATTCATGTGAATTAGTCAATCATGAACTCTTTCAGTATTGGATAGAAACAAGATGGATTAAGGAAGTGGTATGCCATTAAATAAGAAATCCCATAGAAATATACATAACCACGGAAAAAAGTGCTTCATCCAAACATTACAATAGGGATCTTAGCTCTACCATCGATGCCAACAAAAATGGCAAAAATGCCTCTAAATACTTGGAGTCGGCTCAATTGTTGAAGACACGATCTTTTCTGCATTCATGGCTTTGCGTTGGTAAATTTTCGTGGTAGGCTATGCATGCAGACATCAAGTAGACTTCCCATGCAGTCTACTATCAGACGCAATCTTTATCAAGTTGGACTGATAGTCACCTCCTGCGATTTGTCTCTTTCTAACCTTCTATTTATGGAAGGAGACGACGTTCAACCACCATAAACCACCTTAATAAATTATTTCTCGGGATTAGGTAAGGCCTGGTCAACTCTGTGCTTGGACAACGTGGTGACCTTTCCTTGGATATTACTACTTCACTAGACTGTTATGAGGGGGCTCGACCTGCAAACATGGGCAAGGTTCTGGCAGGGAGAGAAGTGGTGCCAAAAATGTGAAGATGAGACAAGGGGTACTGAGGTGGAAGCACCAGGTGGCAGAGAAGTGGGTCTATGACATCGGATGAGAATTTCCATGGGAATATGGATAGGACATAGGTGGAAGTAGCATGGAGCATGGGGGTATAGGGTCAGGAGATAAGAGAGGTGAAGGAAAAGGGAACATGACACCTAGAGCGTGGAGGACAAGTGTGCAGTGGTGAAGGGTAGAAGGGAAGTGGGAGACGTGACAAGGGAATAAGGGAGGCAGAGTGGGGGAAACTTGTCATAAGGGGGGAGAAGGTGGTAAGCGACTGAGGGGGACCCACACGGAGCCACCCATATCGGACCCCACCCTTCATTAAAGGAAGAATGGCAAGGGGGGTCTAGAATTGGACCTCATTCATGCTTTAATCCCAGTCGTTCAGATGTGCGTTTTAAACCCACTTTTGTCATATTTTCTCCAAAGGGGGCAATTTGTTGGGAAAACACCTCCCTTACAACATTAGGTGATAACATCAAGCTCCATGGGGGATGGCACGCTCCCTATGAGCTGCCAAGAACTTTGTTGTAGCTTCAGTGCCTTGTTGTTGGGCTATGGGGTCATTTATTAAGACAAAAAAAAACATGAAAACAATATTTACAAAAATCCAAAGAGCCACTCATGGCTCAAACACAATACTTCTTCAGTAAATGCCCATTCACATGGCCATTAAAAAATTCTTCACCCTCCAAATCCTATAACCTGTAGGTGTTGCTCAAGAATACTTCAGAGATATTGAAGGGCCCAATCTAGAGGGTGTCGAACTTGTTGTGTTTCCTTCTGTCTTGCCTGGGTGCATCCCATTTAAGCACTAGATCTCCCAGTTGGAAATATTCTTTTCTGACCTTCCTGTCAAAGGTCTTCTTGATCTTCTGTTGGCGATTGTGAGATTTGTCCATTACCTGCTCTCTAGTATATTGCACTTCCACCAGTTGATGAATTCTTATAACCATATTGTCTAGATCTCCTTCATAATATTGAAATAATTTTGCTACAGGTAGATCCAGCTGAGTGGGAAATACAACTTATGTCCCATAGAAAATTTGAAAAGGGGAGGTTCCCAGGGACCTCTTTGTTGTCACTCGATCATCCCACAGAGTGAATTTTAGATTTGAATTCCATGCCTTCTTATTGTCTTCCAACAATATTTTAATGAGATTGATTATACTTTTATTGGAAGACTCTACCAGTCCATTTCATTGAGGATAATAGGGAGTGGAGTGAATAAGTGAAATCCCAAACTGATCATAGAACCTGACCAAGGGCTGAGACTTGAAAGATGCAGAATTATCAGTGACAATTCTATTGGGACAACCAAACCTTGCTATGATATCTTCCAGGAAGCCAATGATTACCTTGTGTGAAGCACTCCTGGTGGGGATAACTTCTATCCATTTGGTGAAATAATATGTTGCAATTAAGATCCATCTGTGTTGACCACTTGAAGGAGGATGAATCTCTCCTATGAATTCCAATCCCCATTGTTGAAAAGCTCCTGAAGCTACTACAAGATTTAGTGGCAGAGATTTGAGCTGTTGTTTTCTTGCGAATTGTTGACATTTGATGCAGGCTCTGACTTCTCTGCAAACATCAGTGAATAAGGTGGGCCAATTGTACCCATCCCTAAGAATTTTGTGGGCTGAGGTCTTCCAAAATTGGTGTTCCCCACATAGGCTGCTATGAAAATCAAATATAATCCTTTGGGTTTCTTGTGGGTTCAGACATCTTAGAAGCACTCCCAGAGGGTCTTTCCAATACAAGACCTGGTTAATAAGGAAATAACTGATTTCTTTGAGCATTAAATCTCTTTCCTTACTCTTTCCCATTCCATCAGGAGGCTTTAGCTTTTGAAGAAAATATATAATGTCTCCATACCAGGTGCATTCTGCTAATGGAGGATTGTCTTGAGGACTGCCACCAGACAACTTAGCCTACTGAATTTCTAAGAAGGTGTTGATGAAGTTAACCCCCAAGGCCTTACAATTGGATTCAACCAACAGCTTGGCTAACACCTGCCCTTTAACTAAATTGGTGGGATTTATTTCCAGATTGAACTCAAGGATCTTGGCAATCCACTTGCTCTTTCTTCCATCTATGTCTGGCTGAAGAAGAATGTCCTTCACAGAAGCTGAAGGGACATATGCAAGAATTTTGGAATGCAGAACATAAATGTTGAAAGCTTTGAGAGCTTTCACTAAGGCATAGGCTTGTTTCTCCATGATGTCATATTTGGCCTCTGCATCCCTTAATGTCCTACTGAAAAATAAAATGGGTTGCTCCAACTCTTCTGCATTATTTTGTAGTAAAACAGTTGCCAATGTGTCAAATGAAGAAAAAGAAAAAATCATAAAATCCTTTGAGTAATCATGATTGATAAGCACAGGTGCCTCATTCAATGCTTTCTTGATATGTTCAAAAGAATTTTTGGACTTGGAAGCCCACTTTACTTCATGGCCTTTCCTAAGCATGGTCATTATGAGTTTCACCATTTCAAAAAAATTGGAGACAAACCTTCTCAAAAAGTTAATCTTGACCAAAAAAGACTGAACTTATTTCCTAAACCTTGGAAGTGACAGGTTTTGAATTGCCTCTACTCTGCTGGGATCAATCCTAACTCCCTCAGTTGATACTATGTGGCCCAACAATTTTCCCTCTTTCATAGCAAATAGGGACTTCTTGGGATTGAGGGAAAGACCAAATCTTCTGCATTTCGAGAAGACCTTCCTCAAGTGTTGATGGTGCTCTTTATCAAAATTTGAAAAGACTGTAATGTCATCCAGATAGATGACCACAAAATTGTCCTTTTCTCCAATGAAAGCGATATCCATGGCTCTCTGAAAGGTTTCCCCTGTGTTCATCAATCCAAAAGGAATTTTGGCATACATAAATGTTCCCAAAGGAGTGGTGAAGGTTATTTTTTGTCTGTCCTCAGGCATGACTGGTATCTAGTTGTAGCCCGAAAAGCCATCAATCATTGAAATTTTGGATGCACCAGTTAATCTCTGCAATATGTGTTACATCTTTGGTAAGGGGTAATTTTCCTTCTTTGAGCTTCTATTTAGATTTCTGAAATCAACGCAGAGCCTTATTTCTCCACTTTTCTTCCTCACTGGGACCAAATTGGCCACCCATTCAGAATATATTAAAGGGACGATGATTTGGGCAGCCAACAACTTCTTCACTTCTCTTTCCATAACAGGAAGCAGCAAGGGATTAATCTGTCTTAGCTTCTGCCTTAATGGATTAGCCTCTTCTTTCAGTGGGATCTTATGTTCAATGACGCCAGTGTCATATGTCCTGAGGTCTTCCTAGGTCTAGGCAAACACATCAGTAAATTCTTTTAATAATTCAGTATAGTCGGCTCTCTGTTCCATTGACAATCAACTTGAAAACTTGATGAACTTAGGATCCTTGTTTGTGCCAATATTGCACTCAGTTACATTGGCATCCCAATTTGAAACCTTACCCTTTAGTGCCACATCATTCAGATCGAACAATCTTTCTAAAGGAACTAGTCCCTTTGGAATGTGATTTCTAGGCAACTGAACAATATGGTTATTAGAGATCTTATTTAAAAATACCTCAGGGTGAGGATCACCTTCGTGATCATGGTCCTGATAAATGTGCAATGTAGAGAACTCATCAACAGACTCAAGAAATTTTTTGATCTCAAGATTATCCTCGAATACCTTCCAATGTTTGATATCGTCCGGTACAGAGGGCCTATATCTTATCTCAACATCATATTTGAACTTAGGTGGCAGAGGGATCCTAAAATAGCTAGCTGAAACAGCTAGGGAATCGACCAAAGTATTTTCCTCTCTTGGAATAAATGAAATGTTGAAGGCTGAGAAGAAATGGTCAATTAGGTCCCATGCCTCATTTTTGTAACTTCTGTGTTGAGGATGTTTAGCCTGATAATAATTTCTGACCTGCTGGACTATCAACTCAGCATCTCCGAACACTGTTACCTCCTCAATTCCCATGTCCTTTGCAACCCTCAAACCTCAAACAAGAGCTTCATATTCTACGACATTATTGGTAGTTTCAAACTCTAGCTTGTATGATAGGGATATTGTTTACTGACAAGGTGACACAAACACCACTCTGACACCAGCACCTTCACTAGAAGAGGCTCCGTCGAAGAAAATTTTCCACACATAGGTAGTTGGAGAAGGTATTTCATGATGAGAAAAGGGTTGCTTTATGATTTCAAGAAGGGTTTCAGGAGTATCAGTGAGATGCAACAAACTAGACCCCAAATCAGTGTCAAGTGAAAAGATAGGATGATTAGTGGGGTCTTCTTCATCACTAACAATGTAGGCCAGTTGAGCTTCTTTGTATAGTCTCCTATGTTCCCCTCCAAAGAATGGGATGATAGCATATGTAAGGTCCATCTGTAATGTTCCTCCAATCTTTTTAATCCAAGATCTTGACAATAGCATGCCAAACTTGGGAGGGACATTAGCTACCATAATGTCCATGACCGCACTCTTCATCGACAGCTGAAATAGGGACACCACCAGGTATTTGATGACTCCAATACATTTCACCCTCCTTGAATCAAAAGAGTACAAGTCATGGTAGGCCTTTGTGACCTCTAGCCCGAGTTCTTCCATGACATTTTTGGGCATGAGATTATGAGAAGCCCCTGAATCCATTAAACAATTATGCAACACCTTATCATCAATGTTCATGGACGTGTAGAAGGGAGGGGATGAATAATCTATGTCTTCTACCATGGGACCAAGGATGACTTCTGGATTTTCATCTTGGATATTTACTGAGTCTGTGGAAATATGAGGTGATTCAGATAGCAGCATTTTAGAGAGGGACCTTTTGAAATCTTCATGTTTGACTAGCTCCGAAAGGGGCACAAGGATTCTGATTTTATGAATTTCATGTTCAAAACTAAAGGAGGAAGGAGGCTTTATAATTTCCCTCAACTCGGGGACAGGCTCTTTGGCTGTTAGAGAAATATTCTAAGTTTTCTTTTCCTTGGCAGTGATTGCTGGAGGTTTAGGAGGTTTTTCTGCTATGAGAGGTTGATCAGGGATGTCAGACTTCCCTTCTTTCTTATTTGACCTAAGGTCATATCTGTTAGGAGTGTTGTTGGATTTTTCCCCTTTACTCAACTTGTTTATTTGACTGTTCATGAGGAATTCTTCATATGCAGATTGAGTCAAATGGGGAAAAGGGGAAGTGTCTTCAATACAGTGAATTTTAGGGTCGAGCTCCCCTTCTTCCCTCTCCTCATAATCGACCAGGTTATTTTGGAGAGGGGTTTGAATCCTTTGATCATCTCTATCTCTGTCCCTTTGTTCCCTTGGCATAATCTAGGGAACATTGTTGCTTGGCCTCCTGAAACCCCTGTTATCATCATTTTGGAGATTTATGTAAGTTGGCTTCCCTTCTAATTCCAACCTTTCCATCCTAGCTGAAAGTGTTTTTAGCATCTTAGTTACTTCATCGATCTGAGGGGAAAGGGAAGAAGAAGCGGATGTGGAAGCTTCAGATCTCCTCCTAGGTATGCCTCTATCAGCTTTATTTCCGAGTCGATCAACAACAAATATATTCGACTCAACTTCCATAGCCGCATCCTGCATGTGAGCCAAAGAAGTGGCTCGTCTTTCCCTCAACAAAAGGCAGAAATCAGGGTCAAAAGCACTGGCATAAGTAATTTTGGTTCAAGCTTCTGAGGGATTTATCTCAGTAGGGATCTTATTGTACATGTTATTGAACCTCTTGGAGATGTTGGAGATGGACTCTCCTTCCTTTATCTTCGAATACCCAAACTATGTCATGTAATACATGAAGTCTTTCTTATCTCTCCATTGTCTCAAGAAGGAATTATCCAAAGCCTTTATCCCATCTATAGATCCAGGAGGCAAGGCCCTAAACCATTTCCTAGCCTCACCTTCAAGGCTATGAACAAAAATCCTCATCCATATGTCTGCATGCATGATGACACGATTATCCATAGAACTGTAAAAGGCTTCAAGGTGTTATTTTGTGGTTATATCTCCTTCGCCTATAAACTTGGGGAGATGCTTGAGGTAGCCATCTACTGGAAGGGAATTAAGAGGTTGAGGAAACACAAGGGGATCATACCTATTAGCTATTATGGCCTCCATCCTGGTCATGGGGGGATTTTCTCCTTCCATAGGAACGTTTGGTGGAGGAGAAATAGGAGGGGAAGGCATTCGAACAGGGGATACTGGAACTGATCTTCTAGGGGGAAAGGGAAACAATGGATGATTCAGAGAAAACGCTATAGGGCTAGAGTCAGCGAAGGCTTCTCTTTCTGTAGTGGCAGTAGTAATAGGAGGAGGGGTGGTAAAACCCAGGGTAAGAAAATATTCTGAGGTTCTCGGTCTGAACCAGGGTACAACCTCAGGAAGAACGGGAGTGGCAAGGCTTTATCCCTCCAATCCAATACTAGGAGGAGAAAACTCAGTAGGAACACTTTCGAACTTCAGACTTTGGGAAACTCCAACAAAAAGAAATAAAACATAATGAGATGCAAGGGTTGGAGTTCCTATAGAACAATGAAAGTCATCATAAATACCTGGTTTAGCAATAGAAGTACCTCCTCCAAAGGCCTTTCTCTTTCCGATGATCTTCTTTGGGTCGACTTCAGGTGTCGCTAAAGGTAGTTGTGGAGTAGACATTATATGCATGCCTCTAGAAGCCACAGTTGAAACAGTGGAATCACCTGTGGGTTCGCATCAATGAAGTCGCCATAGTGGAGTCACCAAGTGCATAGTAGAAATCTTGGAAGGCTTTGATGCCTGATGCACCTTCAGAATCAGAGGCTCAATGTCATTCAATCCTAGGGAAAATATTCAACTTCGTCCCTGGAAACGATGCCAGAAATGTTTGCACCAGAAGTCACTCCTGGATTGCAGCAAGATTAAGCCCGATACCCATCAGTTTATATGTCACAATTTGTTTATAAAGGGTGATATAAAGAGAACATACTCATAATAATATCGTTTGAACTCAAAATCCTGGACCGAGCTATGCATAAATAGGTGAGGTCTTAGTCTAACTTCAGACAGTATGTTGTATTAAGGGTTTGTAGGAGGAAGACTTCAGTGAGAAAATGTAAAAGTCTGTTGTAGGCATCAAGATTCCAACAACCCAAAGAGGAAGAACTTAAACACAAGAAACTTCTTGTATTCAAATTACAAGAACACTAAAAGAAATCGTAACAACATTACAATTAAACATCTATCATAACACAGTCACAATGATTCATGCGAATCAGTCAATCATGAACTCTTTCAGTATTGGATAGAAAAAAGATGGAGTAAGGAAGTCGTCCTTCATTAAAGAAGAAATCCCACAGACATATACATAACCAGGGAAACAAGTTCTTCATCCAAACATTACAATAGGGAGATTAACTCTACCATTGATGCCAACAAAAATGGCAAAAATGCCTCTAAATACTTGGAGCCAGCTCAGTTGTTGAAGACGCGACATTTTCTGCATTCATAGATTTGCATTGGTAAATTTCCCTGTCAGGCTGTGCATGTAGACATTGAGTAGACTAATAGCCACCTCCTGCGCTTTGTCTCTTTCTAACCTTCTATTTATGGAAGGAGAGGACGTTCAATAGACATTGAGTAGACTAATAGACTGATTTTTTGGGATTAGGCAAGGCCTGGTCAATTCTGTGCCTGGAAAACATGGCGGCCTTTCCTTGGCCACTACTGCTTCGTTGGAATTCTACGAGGGGACCTGACCTGCAAACATGGGCAAGGATATGTGGGGAGAGTGGTGGCGCCGACAATGCGAAGATGAGATGAGGGGTGTTGAGGTGAAAGCACCAGGTGGAAGAGAAGTGGGTCTATGACACCAGATGAGAAGTGTCACATGAGTATGGATAGGACACAGGTGGAAGTGGCATGGAGCACGGGGGTACAGGTGTTGGGAGATAAGAGGGGTGAAGGAAAAGGGAACATGACACCTAGAGCATGGAGGAAAGGTGTGCGGTGGTGAAGGGTAGAAGGGAAGTGGGAGACATGACAAGGGAATAGGGGAGGCAGAGTGGGGGACACTTTTCATAAGGGGGCGAAGGCAGTAAGAAACTGAGGAGGACCCACATGGAGCCATCCATATCAGACCCCCCCCTTCTTCATTAAAGGGAGAATGGAAAGGGGGGTCTGGAATTGGACCTCAGCCGCAGATCTGTGCGATTTATTCCCAACCG
>ML782159.1:744294-764459 GCA_009831015.1 Picea engelmannii | reverse complement strand
GATACACGGGAGGGTGTCTATACTCCGTTTTCCCTCTCCAAAGCTAAAACTGTCTAATCTATAGTTAATTCCTATTTAACAACATTAATTCCAATAAATGCCTTCCTATCTACTAATACAATACAACTGTGCTTGGCTTTGAATGCCTCATCCAAACGACGGCGCAACAATCTCCAAAGCATTTCAAAATGTGCGTGCTGGCACTGTCAAGCTGTAGGTTCTTTCTCCGTGCGCGCTGGCTCGCTTGATGACATGTGGATGCTCCTGCATCAACGAGCTTGATGACACTTTGATTGTCGCACCAAAGGTTGGTCGGATGCTACTGCTGGAATCCAAACTCTGAAAGGATCTGTCGAAGCCACAAGGATTCCTGACTTGCATTTACCGTTGCTCGGTACTCTATCTCTACTGAAGAAAGTGAAATAGCCTTTTTTTTCTTACAATCCCAAGTGACAAGTCCTGAACCAAGGCTGAAAACATAACCTGCAATAGACTTCTGATCATCAGGGTCGCCGACCCAATTTGAATTAGTGAAACCAACCAATAAAGGAGTCCCCATGAACTGTAATGTATCTTGAACTGAACTATACCACATACATAACAAAGTATCCTTTTAGCTTCTTTTCAATGGATTTCATGGGGTGTTTGCATATACCGAGAAACAAGACCAACAACAAAGGAAAGATTATGATGGGTATGAGTCAAGTAGCAGAGGCTACCAACTAACAAACGGTACAGGGTGGCATAACTTCAAGAGAAGTACAGGTGGCAGTAAGCTTGACTCCACATTGGAAGGGAGAAGGGGTTGGTTTACAATTGTCTATGTGAAAGTGACGAAGAAGGTCACAAGCATACTTAGACTAAGAAATAAAAATTCCTTCATTGGTTTGCAAAAATTTGTGGCCAAGGAAATAGTATATAAATCCTAATTCTATCATTTCAAATTTATTCTTAAGGTCGATTTTCACATGGTTTAAAATTTTTGAGTCACTACTAGTAAGGATAAGGTCATCAACATAAAGGACAAGGATGATGAGATGGATTCCTACTTTCTTGTTATAGACATTAGGATCAAAATGGCATCTAGTGAATATGGTGTCAATAAGAAAGTTGTCCATTTTGGAATACCAAGATCGTGGAGGTTTCTTAAGACGATAAAGAGATTTCTTAAGGTGACAAACAAGGCTAGAGTCATTCTGGACATAGCCAGGAGGTTGTTCCATGTAAATTTATTCTAGAAAATATCCGTGCAATAAGGTGGATTTAACATCCATATGATGGACCTCCCATTTATGTGAGGCAACAAGGGAAAGAACAAGGAGTATGCAATTCATTTTGGCAACAGGGGAAAAAGTTTCATTATAGTCAATTCCTTCAACTTGAGAAAATCCTTTAGCAACTAACTGAGCCTTGTGTCTTTCAACACTTCCATATGATGCATACTTAGTTCTATAGACCCATTTACATATGACAAGTTTTCTTCCTTTTGGAAGAGGTATAATATCCCAAGTATCGTTTTCCATTAAAGAACAATAATCTTCATTCATTATTGTATCCCAATCTGGATGACCTGAAGCTTTTGCAAATGTCTCTAGATAATGAGTCTCTGTAACTTGAGACAAAAGAGAAGAGGCTCATTGGAACTCTAAACGTGTTCAGCGTTGATCTGAAGGATCGCCGACAAGATCACCAATTGCTTCACATGTTGAAAAAACCGATCTGGGAAGCGGAGGAGCAGGTGTTGGTTCAGGTTCAAAGGATTCATCTGGAGGAAGGTGAGCAGGTGGAGGTGGATTTTAATCCTCACTGTCATCATCTGAAGAAGAAACCATAATAGGAAAAGAAGAAGGCACAAATGCCAAAGATGGATCACAGGACGAAGAAGGAACAATCATCGAATTAGGCTTGTAGGACAAGAGATTTTCATCAAATTTAACATCTCTTCTAATAATAATTCCATTACAATTTGGTTGAAGAAGTCTATAACCTTTGACATCTTCAAAATAACCAACATATATACACTTCTCACATTTAGGTTGTAATTCTTTCCTTTTCTCATCAGGAATGTGAGCCCATGCTATACTTCCAAATACACGGAAGTGAATTACATCTGGTTTAATTTTAGTCCAACATTCTTCTGGTGTTATACTTTTAAGATCCTTTTTGGGAGTGTGATTTACTATGTAATTTGCACAATTGATGGCTTCCTCTCAATACTTTAGATTTAATCCTTTAGATTGGATCATACAATTAGCCATTTCTTTTAATGTGTGGTTCTTTCTCTCATCAACACCATTTTGTTGTGGTGTATATGGAACTATGTGTTGCATTTGGATGCCCTGTGTAGTGCAGTAACTTGTAAAATTATTGTTCATATATTTTCCTCCATTATCTGTTCTTAACCTTTGAATTTGATGTCCATATTTATTTTCTACAAGGGCCTTGTAGGCCAAAAACTTATCAAAAACTTCGCTCTAAAGTTTTAAGAAGTAAACCCAAGTACATATGGAAAATTCATCAGTGAAAGTTAAGAAATACTTGCACCCAGAAAAAGGAGTAGAACGTGGACCACACAAATCACTGTGAACAAGTTGCAAAGGGCCTGCCAAGAGGCACGTTTGTCAAAACCGTCCCGATGATGTTTTCCGATAATGTAACCGACACAAACACCATCTCTTCATGAAACAAGAGGAAGACCAGTCACCATTTGTTGATTACATAGTTGCTGTAATGAGTGATAGTTTAGATGACCAAACTGCTCATGCCAAGGTTTTCTCAAGTCATCGCTATGAGCAAGAAAAAATGATGAAAAAGATGATGAACCAAAGTTATAAAACTTGTACAACCTGGTAATATCATCAACAATTCTAGTTGCAAGAACATGATTAGGATCTTTTATATCCTTGATTACAACTTGGTGAGGTTAAAACTCTACGGTTTTACCTTCACCTGAATGAGTGATTTGATATACTGATAGACGGTTGCAAGAAATAATTTTGGAACAAATAATACATCATTGAAATGACCATTATCTACTTGAATTGTTCGAGATCCCACAACACTAAGAGATATATCATCACCAAAAGATATTTTATTGGTGTTACATTCATTTAGAGTAGAAAATATGTCTTTATACTTAGCCATATGATAAGATGCTCTAGAATCAATAAGCCACTCATCAAAAGAAGAAGTATAAGTTGTATTGAAGGAGAAACCAGAAGTAGAAAGTGCATGTCCATGAGAAGAAGAATAAGAAGAAGTAGAATCGATATTGATGTTGTGCTTCTTCATTGTTGCGTTTAAAGCTGCCATCTTCTTGAAACATTTGGTCTCATCATGACCATATTTATCGCAAAAGTTGCAATATATGTTAGTCTTCTTATTTTTATATTTTGCTCATTTCTCACCATTAGGAGTTGAAGCTGTCTGAGTGGGTTTGAGACCCTTATGTTGCTTGTTGTTGTAGTGAGTATATTTCTTCTTGGGATTCTTTGGTTTATCTTTCTGCTGGGCGACTAAGGCTTTGTTGGAGGTACCTGCAGTTTTGATAACTCCAAGTTCTACAAGATTATGTTCCACTCTAATCAAAGCAACACAAAATGACTCAAGAGTGGGTTTTTGATAAGCTTTCCCTAGAGCCTCTCTCATGGCATAAAAGGTAGATACAAACACAGGATATGGACTACCTAGCTTAGAAAAAATAAGATAGATGCAACACTCTTCCTCCATATTTATCTCACATTCTTCACAAAAAAATTTGAGTGTTTTAAACTTAGATACATAGTCTCCAATGCAAGAAAAATCACTTGGAATTAAAGTCAATACTTGATTTTCTAACTCTTGTGCTCGAATAATATTGAATTTACCAAACACATATTCAATATTTTCCCAAGCTTCATCGAGGTCATCAATTTCTTTAAGGTGAAACCTTAAATCATGATAGACAGACATTTCGATTAGTTCATGTGCTTCGTCTCTCCTACTAGCCCATTTGACTTTCTTACAATCATCGATGGGTTCTTTTTCCTTTCCCAAGGTAATCTGATACAATTATTTACTTCCACCGTTCGTTTTCTTTGCACTTGCTTGTTCCAAAACCTTTTTGCTGATGATTCATTCAAAAATTTATCCATAAGTCCAATTCTTAAAATTTTTGAAAGGCCTATATTGTTCACTTGATCCAGGTGGATATCGGTGGCCACCCACCTTTTCTGATTGGCTCAAAACAATTTTCTGGCAATTTTGGCAATTTACTATTTTTAGCAGGTTTTAACTTCCAGGGCCATTTTGAGGGCCTAAATGAAGTTTTTATAGATCGAGGTTCTCAATGATATCAAAAGGCATCATTGAGCCCCGAAAATGAATCTCCTCGATGATACCTTTCCAACTATTTATCATACGCCTAAAACGGAGATCGCATGCAAAAGTTACGACCCTGGGAAGTTGATGTACTAACTTACCCAAGCAGGGCCCACATGAATTTTGGCGCTTCATCTCCTAGGGTTAGGTTTTTGGATGTCTAGAGTTTTTGGCATTCCTATTTATTGTAAAAATGCCTTCAGAGCCTCATTGTAATCATCTTCTTGTGAATGCGAGTAGCCGTCACATCTCTTCACAGAGATAAGTTGCCACCATTCTAGCGAGTCTTTCACTTTGTATTTTTACAATATTTGTACATTTCTTTCATTAATAGAAATCATGTATTACTGTATCTCTATTTTTATGGTTGCATCTCTGATATATTTTTGTTATATTATTGGATATACGCGATATCTCTGTGCATTTCTTTATTATATCTCAACTCTCATTTCGTGCCGAAAATAATCCAGATTATCACTTCCTCCAACAGAATCGCAAATGGATCTTCTAAGATATGCATAAAACAATCATCACATTTCACTCCTTCCATTGCATTTTTGTTTTCAGGTGATTCAACTTGTTGACTTCTATTGAAAAACTGACAGAGTTGTTGAGAATTTTGGTAGTAAGGATTTATTGAGTCATAAGGAAACCATGGTTGGAGAACATCATCTGACGTAAGAAGACTCACATTTGATACATACATTGATTTGTTGTAATCCATTATTATTGGTAAACTATGATTGTAAACGTTTTCCATATAATTTGTCTTGGGATCATGAATTATATGGAAGAATGTTTCCTTTTCAGGAGTCAAGACAGAAGAGCAAGCTTCCTCCAAAAGTGTTTTCTCGCTTCTTCGAGTCTCTGTAGGTGAAATTTCAAAATATTCATCCATGTCTAGGCCGTTTAGAAATAGGATCACTACGTCATTTTCAAGGGAAGAAAGGAAACCTTGAAATACTTTGTCTTTCTAGGAATACTGTTGCCATCTGCATTAGTTTTAGGATAAAGAAAATAACCTTTAACAACAATTTCTTGATCAACTTCTTCTTTAATCTTATCGTCAAGCACATGTTGCAACTCCAAATTGAAATACCTTTCCAAGTAATGATCGTTTAATGCATGTGAGTGTAGTTGGTGTTCCTCAACGCTAACAATCTTTTCATGTAAAACAATACTACTATGAATGTAGTCATAACTCCCTGTTTTCTTTGAAATCTCATGATTTTCTTTTAACCATTCAAAGGAAGACAAACATAAGGGAAGAGAGTTTTTGTTTGTAAGTCCACTGCTTTCTTCACTTTCAACGTCATGCTTGGATGCTTTCTGATTTGAAACACTATAGAAATTTTGTTTCAATAGTTCGAATGAGGAAAAACACAATGGAAAGGTTCTGTTACCTGACTCAAAACCTTCTTCATTTTCTCCAGTGTTGTCATAGGTACATTTCTCCATTTCTTTGGATTGCTGGACATGATCATTTTCAACTTTGTCTTTGACCAATAACTGTACTTTCAAATTGACAAGATCTTCTACAAAACAAGTAATAGGGTCATCAAGCACCTAAGAAGAGTGTTTCACTATCTTGGCAATCTGTTTCGTCAGTCTGGTGTGACTTTGCATCAACACAAATTCGTTTTCCTCAACAATGACCTGATAATTTTCTTTCAACAATTTGAATGTAGCAAATCACAAAGGTAGAGAATTCTCTTAAGCTGATCCAATACTTTTCTCTTTGTAACTGTTATATGTAGGCTGATTTCTCTCATTACACTGCTGAAAAGGAACATTTTCTGATAAAGAACATGCACTTGGTTGTTCTAGGAAGTCAACATCATAATTATAATCATATTCATCATATATAGGCGAATCAACAACACATGCAATGTCATCTAACAAAAACAAACTTGGAACATCAACCTGTTCTTCAACAAACTGATTTGCAAACTCATCTTCTTGACTGTCTAAAAATGAATACATAAAACAATCAGCCCGTTGCTTATCATGGGATGGATCAGAAGCTAAATAAACACCTCCTCTTTCAACAAGTGGAATATAATTTTTTGCAAAATCATTAGCATTGGAAACTTCAAGAGGACCTATGATATTTTCAATTCTATGCTCAAGATTCCAATCAACTATTTTATGTTCATATTCAGTTTCATGTTCTTGATCATTAAACTCCTCATTTTGGATCTGTTTACATGCTTGGATGTTGTGTTGAATGTCTTGAGCATCATTAAACATTTGTTGTAAGGACTTAGGTCTTCTTTCCATCAAGAGGAAAGACAAATATGGATGAAGAGTAGTAGCAAAATGGAGCATGGCAACAGCTTCAGTGGGTCGAATTTCTTTGGGAAAATTGTGATAGATACTGGAAAACCTTCTACTGAATATAGAACTAGTTTCATTTTCCTACTTTTTCAAAGCATAGAACTCTCTAAGCTGTAGGTCCAAAGATTTCTTCCTGCCCCAAAATTTTAAAAAGACATCTTTCAATTCCTCCCATGAGCTAATCGTCTTTGGCTGCAAATGCTTGAACCAGTTTTTAGTGTCTCCTTTTAAGGATTGAAAAAAGGCCCTCATACAAACATCATCATGATCAATCTCAAAAAAATATATAAAATGCTCAAACCCTTGGACGTGTTTTTCAGCTGAGATTGTATTAGGTTCCCCATCAAACATAGGTAGGTACTTATAGTACTGAGGAGGAAAATCATGAAGGAATTGAGGTAGCTTCAAGGGACTGTATCTGTGCCGAATCTGGGGGGATGTTGGATTAAGTATATGGGGTGAAATACCAGTCTTGCATTCATGAGGCTCATCGTTATGTTCCTTACATGGCTTAGATGGAATATTTTTATCAAGGCCAGTGATGAATTGAGAGGACATTCATGTAATTTTAAAAGGGGGATATATAATTTCTGGATTGTCATGGTCATCATTTGCATGCAGTAAGTAAAGAAAAAATTGTCTAGCATTTTCAAGAAAAGACCAGAAACAACTTATAACAAATAGTAAAATGACCTAGAAAAAATCCCATTTTGAGCATTTGTTTTCATCCATAATGCCTTCTCATACCTTTGCTAAGGGGCATCATCTTTTAGTGAATGAACTTCATTAAAAATTTGAGTGGATTTGCCAATAACATTGTGGGATCTGGATTCTACATTAAGAGTGGAGTCGCCATTAATGTTTTGGAAGCTGGATTTTGCATTGAGAGTGGAGTTGCCAGTGAAAATTCAAATTTTTGGATTCTTCTACTAGTGGAATCACCTTCAAACTGATTTTTTAATGTGTGGAGTCACCAGAGAAGGAATACAACCAATATGTGCCTAAGTTTCTTCTACTCTCAAACCTTAGAACTCAATCATGTCGTTCTTTCCCAGGCAAAATTTTTCAATTTCATCCCCGACAACGGGGCCCGAATGTTAGCACTCTGTAAATTTTGTCCGGTTGAATAGACAAATGACAGAGGTAACTGTTTCAACCAGCTTTAGCGCTAAGTCACTAGCCTGCTCAAATCAGAGAGGGCTCTCTCGTGTCACTTGATATATCTATGACAATCAGTGGCTAGATTTGGTTTGTTTTGGGGGGTTCTTATAAAATAACTGAAGAAATGAAGATAACATTTGGGCTATGGAGTCTGGAATGAACAATGCATTGTCAAAACATGAAAACTATCAAGAGGAAAAGGCTAAATGAAGCAATGAGTCTAAGTTTATATATGGAATTTGCATGGCATTAGAGGAAAAGAAACATATAAATGCATCATAACATATTAAAATAAATTCTGAATTGGTTGAGAAGAAATACACATAGTCTAAATCGCTTAAGCCAAGAGCATCACAATGATGAATTCTAGGATTTTGTTTCTCCAATCTAGATAGATGAAAGTGTGAATGAAATATAAGATTACAGGAATCACATACTATGAAAGAATAGAAGACTCATATCACCGCCAATTAGAATCTTTTCATAAACAATCTAAAATCCGCTTCTGCATTTATTTATGCATTCTAGCCCCAAAGTTTACAAAAGTGTTCCTGCTCAGAGGGCAGGCTCCTCTTTTCTCCATGCTTTCTATATCCTCAAGATAATATATATATATATAGAGGAATTAATTGTGGAATTTCAAACATTTAAAATTCCCCATAATTCTAAAAATAGAGATAAGTTACAAAGAGGAGTGATTTATAAAGACAATTATCCTATTTTAAAGGGATCATTATGAACAGGTCTGACATATCTGGGGCCTTTTTCTTCGACCACCATTTGTCCAAAATTTGCTAGAACATACTCAATCCTACCTGAGAATTTATTTCATTTTGGCGATTTTCTCCTTTAGAGTGCTCAACCAGGTTAGTTGATTTTCCCCGATGTTCTCCATTGCCTCAACTCTGATTTATGTTTTCTATCATTTGCTCCGCTTCTTCTTCACTGCTTTCTTGTAGATTTCATCCGCATGTCCATTGATGATTAGCTCCCTCATAATAGGGTTTAATTTGACCCCTGATTTTGTTTCAGTCGCAGATTTAGTATGAAATTTAGTTTCTAATATCTGTGCAACCAACCTTTCTCTCTTACTTATTGATAATATTGACATGTTAGTTGAAAACCCTATTGTACTGTATATTGTTCGATTGGCGTTGTTCATGTCTTCCAACTTCGCAGATACTACGATTTTTGTCTCCCTTAATTTTATAAAACTCAGGAAATCAATCCATTTTGAGATTACTTCACTTATGCATGAGACGATGATTTACCGGAGTAGAATAAAGCCACCTATATCTCAGAACGGTAGTCCTCGAATCTTAATCACGAATTATTGACAGGGTATGTTGGTTTGCCACGCTTCACCAATCTACTTCGAATGATGAAATTTTGAGTTAGTTATACAACGCTGTTCACTTGACATGTCAGACAGGAAGTACCCGAACCAACGATGTGAGGTGATTTGACTAGCTGTCACCTCCCCCCACAAGTTGTTGATTTAACACATTAGACCAGACATCGGGGCTGTTTGGAAAATGGTTTCAAGAAGACTGATTTTTGCCTTGATGTACTTCTAAGGGTTCCATGTGTCCACTACTAAAACCACAATGGTCTTCCTTGGTCTGCCCTCGCATAGTTAAATTCCATGCTATTTCGCCGCCCGATATGGGTCTCAACCGTTGATCTGGGATACTTCAAGATCAACAGTTCGTAGGATTCCCTCCTTTGTGCTCCACTATATTTGTCCATATTGTCGCCATATATGACCTAAGCCTCCAAATGACGCCATGTCTCTACACTACTTTAGTCACTTGCTAAATTTAAACTCGTATTTCAAGCATAATCTTTATGGTGATAACAAGGTATTCCCTGCATGCGCACGTGTTGTTCTTCCTTCCAGCTGTCTCTCTCCTCGTGCATGATTTCTTTCCCAAAATCGTTTCTCTTTTCGCTTTGGCCTGCATCCAACAGGCCCCCAACACTGACATGTGGCTTGTCCTGAGCCACCTAACCTTTGTGTGCTTCCTCGATCTCCTTGGTGATCACCTGGAAATTTTCATTAACCTCTACTGTTTGTGTTTTCACCTACGTGGTCTTTTCCTTGATTGTGTCTACTACCTTGGCTACAAATTCATCACTGATCAATCCTGCACACTCTACCTAGGTTTGTGCTATATGTGTCTTGGATTCCTCTACCTGTGCCAGGACTTCTGTTACCCATTCTTGCAACGATTCCATTTGAGCTTGACACTCATGTTTCTGTGTTTGCGCAGTGGTGAGTTCTGCCTGCAGTTTCTTCATGTCCTATGCCCCTTTGAAATGCTCTGTGATGGGCATTGTCTTCTGCCTCTACTTGAGGTCTTGGATAGCTGCATTGATCCTTTATTCTTCCTTGTCCCACATTTGGATCTGTTGATCCTCCTCTAACTTTGTCCAAATATATGTTGCTTTATTGAACAAGTCAGTTGTTGTGTTGACCTGTTTCTATATCTCCTACATCTGCGCCATTGCCTCCTTCTTCCTTTTCTCCTTTACTGTTGGTGGAGTGGTTGGTGTGAGATGATCTATGAGATTCTTAATCTCCTTCTAATATTGATCGATTGCCTGCGCAATCTGATCAATCTTTTCTACTGTTGTGATTTCATCCGCCTGCGCTGTCTTTGGAATCTTCTCATAAGTGCCTGCCACTTTCTTCTCCAATCCGATTGCATGCTCCCTCTCTTCTTGGGTCTCAAGCTTAGAATGTTCATGTATTATTTCCATCGTGTCCCGCTTCTCCGTTGCTTGCTGCAATTTGTCTAAGTCTGCGCATGCTCAAGACTGTACCTGGTGGTTTACGCTAACCTGCAACTTATGTAGAGCCCTAGATGGTATCCGGGGAAATACTAGTTGGATTTGAGCTAAGTATTTGAGGGGTGTCTTCCCCACAATATCGTCCATGCACAACATACTGGGTGAAATGGGGAATGTTGTGTTTGGCTACAGTATCGTATGGACTGGATCTCGCTCTCCTTCTTCCAATATTTCCTTTATCTATGGTGTTGATGGCTCTGTTCCCTTGCTCCTGCTTGCTATCTGTACTTCTCCGATTTGCTTGAGGAACTGTCGCATTTCTTCCATCTCCTCTTGAATTATGTCCCTATGGTGCACAACATTGTCGAAATCCTAGAATATACAATCCTGAACCATTCGGCTTATAATCTCTCCATCATCCTTTGTGATTGTATATTCTGGAGGTGTTCTTTGTCCCTTCGTTTTCTTGCATGCACCCCTCGTTTGCGTAGCTGGCCTCTTATTTCAACCTGGTTCCTCTGGGTTGGGACTTGGTGTATTCCCTTGTGTGGCCTCGACCTATTTCGGTTGTTCTTTGGTCGACTGCATATTATCCTTCTTCCCCTTCTGGGTCCCTGTATTTGCTGTGCCTTTCTTTGTTTGTGTTGTTTTTGTCTGGCCCATCCTTCATTTTTTGGGAACTTGGATTTCCTGAGGTTGCATTTCCTCTTGCCCTTCCTCCTCTTCTGCTGTCCTTTCCGGCAAGTCTTGGGTGAGGGCTGAAATATTCCACTCATATTCCCAGTATTTGATCACCATGTCGATGTCACCCTCTGTGATACAATAGAGCATTTGTAGCCACTTCCTATCAGGAACCTTGCGTGCCTGTATCCACATCGTATGTCATGTGGCCTTGAAGTTAGCGATGTCTCGATACTGCATGATAACCTTTGATGTTATTCTCCACATGTTGTTGATGGCCTCTTGCAAATCACGTAGGTATCCTTCAAATATGGATACATTCATTCTTTTTTGCCTAGCATTCGACTTGGATCTCAACAATAAATATCTCGCTCCCTGATTAGGTTTGGGTTTGGTAATGGAAGTTATGTATCTCGGTTCTCTCCATCCCATAAAGGATATTAACATGATTAGTCATGAATAGTGAAACTCTGTTCTTAGATCCTGCACATCCTTGCAGTCATCGAGGAACAAGTTCAAGAGATACTTTGCCCAACTCACTTTGGTGCCCTCAACACACTAAGATGCAATTGCGACAACCCCAGCTGGAGCTTCCTTCCTGAGAAATTTTCTCAATAGATTACAGGCTAAGATTTATGCACCCATTTGTGTTGCGACATCGTTAATCCTCTTTATGATGATGCCTCGCATCCCCCTATCAGTACCATAATTCTTCTTCATCTCTTCTACTATTTATTTATCCTTGGCTTTGTCATCAAGAAACTGCGCGGGATCCATTCCCCAGGATGGAAACCCTGTTATGTTCGCAATAAGCTCTATGTCTATCGAGACGAGCTTGTCCAACCATATGTCCCCACCATGTGTGGTTTCTAACAACTGTTTGATGCACGCACTTGCATACTGACCTCTGTCAAAATGTGGTAGATCCAACAGACCTAAAATTCTTGTTTTCTCCAACCCTATTGCCCATCGGAGTGGCTGATCCAATGGTTCCCCAACCGAATTTATGCCCACAGTTTCTAAGTATACTCTCTTTGCAAATTACGAAAAATCTTATGGGTGTACTACATTGTGGTCTGAGTATTTCATCTTGTTAATCTGCCCTGTTATCACACAGTTTGTAGCTGGCTCAAAAGGCTAGAAGGTAGAGGCCAAACTGGCATAACATGAACCTACCCCACCCAATGTCACCACAATGGGGAGGTTCTTTCTATTCAAGGAGGTTAGCCTAGGGGAGACGTCCTTGATAACATGGGGTTTTGAAGAGGCCAAAGTACAAAGGTCAAAGTAAAAGTTCCTCCTCACAGGTTACCACCAAGATCAGATAGTCTGGCTAATCAGCCAATAATGAAGTGTAGTCCCAAATGAGAACACCTGCTTGGAACAAGACAATAGAAAAATAATCTATGCAGACTATAATTCAGTGGGTTAGTACTTCATGTAACTATCTGATATCAATATGTAAGCAATTAAAACAACATATATCAATGAGGTCAACTTCTATCAATATAGCAGTGGAGAAGTATCAATTCATCAATAACTATTGAGCTGATGTAGACAACAATGTATTTAATCAATCTTTTACTCAATAAATGCTTTCAACCATCATCTATTTGCTTATCATCAAAAGGTGATGTGTCAATATGGAATAACCAAGTATGACGTTAGCTTTGTTAGAGTTAGATAGTTAGTTAGGGTTTCAAATTTAAAATTTTTAAGAGGTTGTTTGAGCACTATCACTTCAATGTTGTGGATCTAAGATCAGTGCCTAGGGGTAGATGGAGTCAATTAAGGAGAGGACATAAGGTTGAAGCGATAAAAGGGTAAGGAAAAGAGGGAAGGTTTCTAAAATGTTGCAATGGAAGGGCCCTAGAATCAAAACCCTAGGGGAAAGAGGCTCACTCCGGTGTTGCTTAAGCAAGGCCTCGTTGTTATAAGAAAAATCTATACGTAGGGATGAATCCGACCTATCTGGCCGTGAAACTGGTTACAGCCACTTTGGTAGCTCAGCACGAGGCAGAGACTACCCGCACCTCAGGTGGTCCTTCGCCTGAGGCGGTAAAGAAGGGGAAGAAGAAAGGTGAAAGACTTACAAGAAGTCATTCTCAGGACCACCCACCCTGGGTGTTATCCTTCCTTAGCTTCCTGGATGGCCGAAATGGCTTGGGGGGTGAAAATTATAGACAATGGGATGAAAATGAGCTTGCTTATTTTTAGGACAACGAACTAAATCAAGTGGACAATGAGCTGTTCACCTCCTTAAAGTGTTGGAAACTGTCCCAGAATGGGTCACTGGGGTAAACAGGTATCTTGAGTGATTGACCAATGAATGCCTTAAGTAAAAGGGTATGAAACAAGGGTGGAAAGGGGGATTAAAAGCTACAGCCAAGTACTTTTAAATGGTTGTAAATTGTGAACAACAAGCTGTTCAAATATTTAAAGGCAAGGAAACAAGCCCAGAATGACTCGATACCCCCCGGGGAAACCTGGTAAGTGATCCCGGAAAATTATTAAATCAAAAAAGGGCTGTAAAAGTGGACGAACAACTTTGTAAATAGTTGTTACAACTATAATATAAGGGAAAGTGTACACAACTTCAGTTTTGGTTTGTGAGTTAAAAGGTGGACTGACGAAAGGTTGACCTTAAACGTATTTTATTGGTCAATTTTTGTTTTTATCACATGCCTTGGCCACCACACTATTTTAAAGGTTATCCCGATCAGGAAAACACATCCCGGAACTGTTCCAACTAGTATAAGAAGAGTAGTCCTAGCTGTCCATGGTGGTTAGGTTAAAAAGTGCCCCATGCAGTTCAGAGAAGTAGGGGTTAGCCACTTCTCGTCACTAGCGCTTTCGGGCTCTTAAAGTTGCTTGGATGGAAGAAGGATACCTGCGAAAAGGAAGAGGCTCAAGACCCCCCTAAAGAGAGTTTTTGTTGAGCTTACCCAAGCAGAGTAGTATTCCAACCAAGCTAGGCTAATCAACTCCTTGACCGTGTGGTATCGAGGAAATCCCACTCGACTTATACTAACTAGACAACTTCCAAGGGGCTCCTGATGAAGACTCCCTGGCTTTGACTCTTAATATTCTATGAAATTGAAATTGCATAAAATGAAATACCAGACCATCCACGTGGCAAGGTCACACCTTGTTTTCACAAGTGTGCCTCCTAGTTACTAAAATTGAAATCTATCTTGAAACTATATACATAAAACAAGTAAATAGATAGGTGACATATATGTCACGGCTAGATAATATGTGTATGTAAATATCTAAATAATATAAGTTTTTGTTTTCTATGTATGGGGCGGACCCCTGAATTGTTTTCAAATCTTTTTTGCGGCGTTTTGCATATATTTAAATGCTGATTATGCATGACCCCTTTTTGGGGTGGCCACCTGTAGATTAGTAAGTGAAAAAAGATACAATGAAAATGTAGCAAGATTAGATGATTACAACATAACAATTACACCATTCGACCCAAAGGAATGGGTTGAAACTCTTTGCGAACGGCTAAGCCGCCATATGCATGAAAGCCCCAACTAACTCCTTGTATGGGGATTGGAAATTTAGTGTTTGAAATACAAAAGATGTGATTGTTATCTACACTAGTATTAACCAGATTTTTAGCATGAATTCACAAGTAGACCATTCAAACTACTTACACAAATCGAACATATAAACATCGATATGTATATAAGAAATTTTTGGAGTGAGTGCAAGTGATAATTAGAGTGTGTATGAGAGTGATTGGGTAGGATTTACCGATCTAAATGTGTGTTTTTCTTCGCTGCCCTGCTGGCCCCTTTGCCTCAAACAGGTCTCTAGGTGGTCCCCAACCGCTTAAGAGAAGCAGAATGGGTGACTGGATGTATCCTTGCAGGAAAACAACAAAATTTTATTATTTATGTATGGAAAAAACTGAAATAAACATAACATAAATTTACATATAAGAAGTATATACCAACCAAATAAGATGGCTTTCCCGTGGGGGGAAATTGACCAAAATGATCAATTTTCCTATTTGGGACAACAAGGTTAATGGTAAGAAAACATAACAAAAACATACATGAATGAAAAGATGAAGCAAACAAGTATGGACAACCATCTATGAGGTTTATTTAAGGGTTCTCCTAAGGGGCCCTAGGACTCCCAACCACTAGCTAAGGATGAAAACAATTGAATACTTCAAAAAATTTGCACTAAAACACATTAAACAAATTAAACCAAGTTAAACCCAAGGAAGCAACAACAAACACCTAGCTAACCAATCCCTCCTGGAGATAGCTAACATATCAAGCATTTACCCCTACCCCTGAACCTTTAACCAACAAATGACACATCCAACAACTAAAATTCAACAAGTAGACACACACAAAGAGTCTTATAAATTTTAGCAGAGCTTTGTTACTATATTCATCCTCCCTTTTTTACAATGCCAACCCTCTTATTTATAAAGGAGAGGTGAAGGCTTAGGGTTAGGTCACAAGACACTTGTCACTTTTGGAAAAGTGACAAGTGGACCAACCCTAAAGTACTTTTGTCTTTTTTACAAAAAATAACCTTATCCAAAAAAGAGAACCTTATCCAAAAAAAGGGAACCTTATCCAAAAAGGGGATCAAATCAGATTTGACTTGACCCTTCAATTACATAATAATTACATGCCAAAAGTAAATCATACGAGAGTTCATATTACAAAAAGTCATTTTCCATAAAATGACAAAGCTTGATATGCCACATCACCATTTGCCTTTGGATTTGTGCCATCCCAAATACTCTTTGACTGCTGTCATGTTTTGCAGCTGTAGGTGATGTGTTTTATGATAGTATCCAGCCATCCATGGCTACTAGATTCACCGGAATGAAGGCCCAAGGTGTGGGAAATTGCTGAGTTGCTTTGGAGGGAAAGGGGACTTCGAGATTTGGTCATTGTAAGTAAGGAAATGCCCACTGTTCAAGCACTTTTTAGACATGATTATGCCCCTACTTTTATGCCTATAAGTTTCCCTTTGAGTTGGCTAACACATGGCTTTGATTTGGGCTTGTTTCGGTAAGAGGACCCCTTGGACCTGAACTTTGAGAGGATCTTCCCATGTACCAAACAGTCCCAAATCTATTATTTACTATGTCCATACTGTATCTTTGTTTGCTACCTTTCTGTTGCC
Source organism: Picea engelmannii (assembly GCA_009831015.1). NCBI lineage: Eukaryota > Viridiplantae > Streptophyta > Pinopsida > Pinales > Pinaceae > Picea > Picea engelmannii. The sequence continues at coordinate 747,962 of ML782159.1, read as the reverse complement.
TTTCGTTTGGCGCAAATCCGACTCCGGATGAGTGAGATTTGGCCCCGGGAAGGTATCCGGATGGAGCCAACCAATAGACTGATCAGGGAAAGGATTTGAAATTGGGGTGAAATTCTGGGTTGGAAACCAGAATTAACAGGCTGCTACAGGCCTGTATACCTATAGCTGAAATGAGTTTCCCTCACCAGGACCAATTCGACCTCAGAGGCCCCCAATTAGGCCTCTTTCTGGTGCATGCTTGTAGGGCCAAACTGAGTACCTGTCGCTCTGGGACATGTCACTACAAATCTGGTCTGAATTTGCTAAGGTGAATGGCATGGGTGTATTATAGACTTTGCCCTGGTCATTTTGACTATTTACGGGCAAAAATCCACCTCCGTACCGAGAAGTTATGCAATTAAAAAGTCTAGTGACCCTTGGGGGGGGGGGAATTCAAATTTTAACACATACTTTGAACTTTATAAATAAAGTTTATTAAAATTTTTATAAATCTATTATAAGTTATAATAGTAATTATATATATATATATATATATATATATATATATATAATAAAACAAAATTAAACAAATAATAAATTAAAAATTAAAAAAAAAACTAATTTAATATATAAAATTAAAAAACCATACGAAAATTTAAAAATTAAATTTTATATTTTTTAAAAAAATCAAAACACAAAAGGGTTTACCCGTCGCCCCTAGTCACCCACATGATTGGGGCCAAGCTCCAAGGGGCCATGGGGTTTGGGGGAAACAGTGAGTGGTGGTGGCACTGGGTGGTTGGGCGTGGTGGAGAACCGTGGGAAGGGCGTCGCGTGGAGGAGGAGTTGGGAAGTGGGAGGTGGTGCACGTGAAGGGATGGAGGGAGTAGAGGTGGAGGTAGGAGGTGAGGGATGAGGGCATAGACGGCTGTGGGAGAGGGGATGGGATATGGAGGAGAGGAGGGAGGCTGAGAGGGGAAATGGAGGTAAGGGGAGGAGGTAGTGGTAGAGGAGCACGTAGAGTGGGAAATGGGAGGTGGCCAAAGTTTAGGCCTAGTGGGTGCGTGCGTGAGTGAAAGGGAGCACGAGAGGAGTGGAGGAGGGATGCATGGTAGCAGGGAGAGGGTCGAGAGGGAGATGAGATGGGGAAATGGAAGAGTGGGCCGTGTGAAGGGAGAAGGGGAATGCATGGAGGTGAGCTGCACACGTGCGAGAGGAGAAATGGAGGAGCATCGAGGAAGGGATGTGGGAGGTGGCTTTGAGGGAGAAGAAGAGCAATGGGAGGGAAAGGCCGAGAAGGGCGTAGGTGGAGGCGTGGTGTCTTTGGGAAGAAGGAAGAGCATGCGCAGAGGTGGGAGATGGGAGGAGCTGGGGGAAAAATGGAGGAGCGCGCGATGGTGGTGGTGGTGCCCAAGTGGTGGATGGGTGGCTAGCCATTGTTTAAAAATTAAAATCTAAAACATTAGGCAAAGTGGGTTTTTTACTAGCAGAATGGACGGGAGGTTTTGGGTTCAAATCCCCTACCTTCCACTTGGATTTCTGGGTAGTTTCTTGAGGCTTCTGGGCAAAGGAAAAGGGGAGGGCTGGGGTTCAAATCCCAGGGCTTCCCAGTGACATGCCTAGGCCTGTAACCTCCAATAGATAGCTTTACAATTCAAAATTTGAAGGAGCCATGGAGGCTTAGGCCTGGTGCCCAAGAGGGATTCGAATCCCCTCTCCTTTGCATCTTTCAACACATATACACCCTTAATGAAGTCAACCATTAACAATCAGACTGAACCAACAAGCAACCTCATCATTGAAATAGGCAAACAAAAACTAATTTATTCTTGCAGAACCTCAAAACAACCAACAACATATCTTATTGGTTTTTTGGAAATGACATTAATGGATTACCTGGCTAACTATTTGGAGATGGCAGCATGGAAGCTGGCTGCCCACTGCTGAGTTGTTGTTGCTGTCAAAGACCTCCCTCTGCTGCCATGAACTACTGTTGTAGAGCTCTCCCCCCTCTAGCCAAACTGTCCAAATGGCTTGGGAGAGGGGAGAAGGGTTTTTTTTTTTTTTTTTTAATTTAAAAAAAAAAACAATTTTCCCCCATTTTGCATGAGGCTACGTGCCCACTCTCCAAATTTCCAAATTTTCTAAAAATATTTTCTAAAATATTTTATTAATTTTTTAATATTTTTGGAAATATGTGCAAGTCAAAGTTTGACTTTGACTTTGACTTTAACCCTGCTGCAGCTGACTCAGCCCAAAAATGTTGACTGGCGAGACAGAGTCAAAATTGGACGCAGGTCACATCATTGGAAAAGTATTGATGAGTACATCAGGAATAGGTCATCGAAAACTGAGATAATGCCACTGCAGCCCTCAAATCCAGCCCGGAATAGTGGCCACTTAAAACTCCTGACTTGCTGGTGGGCCCACATGACACCTAATCTTGCGAAAGGTGCCAAATCGCCATACGATATCCAATCGAGGAAAATGAGGTACCGTCGAAAAGGTATCGACGAGTACCTCGATGAGGTGACAATATGTTTTGTGTCGGGGTCATTTATGACTATCTTACCTGTTATGAAACCCTGTCATGCGAGCTGGTAGACCCCTTTTTGCCTAAAATTATTGGCCAACTTGTGACAGCTCTAACCAGGTCATCTGAAGTCAGAATGAGGCAAATGAGACGTCGTTGGAAAGGTGTCTGAGTCGATTATAGAGTGGAATAACTAAATATTTTATTTATATCACTTTACCCACCAATTTTAAATCATGAATCACTGCAACCAATTTGGTGTCCAAAAGTGGTCATAAACTTGCGAAAGCTTGTTCTTACCAACCCGGGGTCGAAACCAGGTGTTATCACTGAAATTTCGTCCACACAGGGCGACAAGAAATCCGCATCATCAACACAACAATGAATTCATTCATGGCACAGAATGAAGTTTACAGCATTCCAGAAGGGTCAAAAACTATACAAAAATTGAAAGACACTTCACATTAGTAAGGTGCGCGTGTATGCGCGGGATAAGAACGTGTTGTGCGCACTTAAGCGCCCGACGCGCGACTGTCCACAGAAAAAGCCGCGCATCTGCTAATACGGCGCATTAAATGCTTAAGTCAGCCTCCCGATCGCCAATGGACCTTCCACCGAGATGACTTGACATCCAGATCAGGGTCGGTTCTGCAAATTCGGTGAATTAATGGCTTAAGTGAGCCCTAAACAACACCGTGTTTACATCGGAAGCTAGTTACGTGACCGCCTGGAAAATGTTATAAATAGCAGTGAAGGCTCGTTGTTTCAGCAGAGAATTCCATGCAAAGTTATGCTGTCCAGATTCAGAGCTCAGTCCTTTTGACAAGCCATCCGTCTGCAGCCTAATTCAGAGTTCTTTCACCGTTTATTTCAGTTCTACTCGTTTTGTAAGGAAAGCACAATCTTGAGAGATTCGAAGGACCTTTCGTTGGAGGGAGAGGGAATCCTTATCTCTGCCCTCAACGTGTACTCTGGTTTCCCCTAATAGATCAAGCCTGGAACCATTGTGGACCTCCTTGTCTCATGTTTGATATTTCTGTTTATTTCCGAATCGTTATTTGCTTCACAGCTGTTAGATTAGATTGTTTTCTGTTTTGTTTTTCTGCTTTCTATTAACACTCTTGCTGCTATAGATGTTCTGCCTTGGTGAACCCTG
>ML782159.1:713752-744194 GCA_009831015.1 Picea engelmannii | reverse complement strand
AGATTTGTTCATCAGTATCAAAAACTTGCCAAGAATCGACATTATCAGGTAACGCAGGCCTATGTAAAATTTGGACTTGTATATCTTCAATAGACCTTACAAAATCCGAGGAGAAACAAGAACTAGCCAAGGCCAAAGTATCAACTACGTGGTTTGTGGCCTTATGCACGGCTTGAATGTTGAAAGATAAGAACTTCTCAATAAGTTCCTTATCCCTTCGGCGGTATTGTTTGAGGCGTGGGTTGTGAACTTCATATTTACCTCTAATTTGATTCATGACCAATTGAGAATCCCCACTCACCAATAAATGGCATATTCCTAAGCCTAAGGCCTTTTGGAGGCCTTGAAATAAGGATTCATATTCAACCATATTATTAGTGTTAGGAAATTCTAACCAAAAAGAGAAAGGAATTGCGTTTCCCTTGGAATCACACAAAAGGACACTAGCCCTGGATCCATTCTTGGATTTAGCACTGTCAAAATCCATACTCCACACCATTTCTTCCAACTCAGAAGGAGGGACATGTACATCCTCCTCAGATAACACAGCATAAGTACCCATACCTATATCTTGAAAAGACACATGTTTTGTATTATAGGAAGCAGGTACAACATGCTCTCGGTACTTTGGTTCCCTCTTAATAACTACTTCAACACCTTTATGAGGAAAGGTGAAGTGGGTCCCCTCCATGAAGTAACGACCCTTTTTTACTTTGGTGGACCACTCTCTCCCTAAAAGCATGCCATATGCTTCAGGTATATCTGCTACGATGAGGTTTATGAGCATGCTCACCTTTGGGGCTTGGTCGTAAGCAATGGACAAGTCTTTAATGTAGTCGATGGTTTCTACAGTCCTAGAATCCAAAGCTAATAGGTCTTTACATGGGCCTGTGCATTCAAGACCCATTCTTCTCATGACTCTCAAAGGCATGACATTGTGCCTCACTCCTGTGTCAGCGAAATGGTTATGGAGCACAAAATCAAAAATAAAAAATGAGATATAGAAAGGAGGAATTCCAGGGTCTAAATCAATAACATCGTATGCTTCCCTAGGTTGAGAAGTCGACTCTTTGGAAAGAGGAAGTCTCTGTTCTGTTCATGGAGTAAGGGGTGCTTGTAGAACACGTGAAAGGTTTTCAAACTGAGCGGGCATTCTAAGAGCATCTAATAATGTCATGTGGGAGGGAACCTTCGCTAGATCTTCAACGACGTTGTAAGGCATCGGTGTTGGGAAACAAGGCGGTGGATTATTAGGCAAGTTTACCTTGTTTGGGGTTTAGGGAACCCTGTTCCTTATAGGGGAAGGTAATCTACCATTCATGGGAAGTTTTCCCTTTTCATTGTCCTTGGGGTCGCTTTTGGCTTCTTCCACCCCTTGCTGAGTGGTTTTAGGGGCATGGCTCCTAGTCTTTACAACAAAGCTTCCGAAAGCTAGAAGATCGTCATCACAGGGGATAGAGTCTTCCATGTTAACTTGGTCATTTTGGGAGGTGGAAGCAAGTTTTTTTTTTACTGGAGGTAAAGGCGCTTTTCCGCTTTTAGACAATTCCACGTGACATGTACATGCATAGAAATACTCAGGGTCATGGAAGTCTTGGTAAAAGTGACACCAATCCACTTCAGCAGCATGTTTCCTAGGAGTAGGAGTAGGAGAGAAAGGAGGTCTTGGCCTCAGAACAACAGAAAACTGCATGTCATTCACCTTTCGATTAAGAGAAAGTATTTGGTTGTTCATGTTCATTAACAACTTGAGTGTTTCTCAACTTTCCCTTTCTTCAATCCTTGAAGTTTGGGCAGGTGGAGGTTCATACTGAGGACCCTCATTTCAAGATACATCATTCCTAGGTCTCCCGTTAAAATGGGGTTGTGCTAAAGGTGAAGGAATCATACCGGATTCCTCCATGTTTCTTTCAATTTCCAGGGTGCTAGTCTTGGCCGCATCTAAAGTTTGTGTTGATTTATATTTTAATATGTATTTTACATTCAGATTCATGGTGGTCATGTAATAATGAAACAAATTGTTCCCAGAGGGTTGGGAAGCAGTTGGGATCCTATTCAAGGTCGAGGTAAAGCGTTGATTAAAATTTTGTATTTGCTCACCCTCATGGATGGAGATGGTTGTGAAATCCTTGAGAAGGGAAGCCACATCATCTACCCCTTGGAAATGTTTCTTGAATTCTTGGATCATAGTGTCCCAATCTGGGATACTATCATTAGGAAGCAAGTGATACCATCTCGCTGCTTCACCTTCGAAGGCTCTCACAAAAAGTCTAATGATGACATCAGGAATTGTTATGTCCATAAGCGCTAAGGAATCATAGAAGTTTTGTATATGTTCTTCAGCACTCAAAGTACCAGTGCCACTAAACTTGGGAAGTCTATTTGGGGCATCCGCAGGTATGTCATGAAGAGGTCTATCCAACCTCAAAGGAGTGCCAGGTTGCCATGGCATTTCCATTGGGACAACTATGGGCTGAGCAACAACAATTGTTGAAATGATGGGAGAAACAAATTGAGGATTAATAACTATTGTTCGATTAACTAAAGTTTTCTTTAGTAAGGGGCTTTGAATAGGAGAAGAGGAAGAGGGTGACTCAGTTCACACTGCAGAGGTAACAAGTTTCCCTAGTTTCCCAGGTGTATGTGTCTCACTACTTGTTTTCTTTCACGAACTTTGACTTCTTGTAACCCTGGGGGACACTGTTTCCCTAGTCTTAGGATACTTGTGCCCTGCCAGCTTGCAAGGGGCCAAGTAAGTACTTTGAGTACTTAGGGGTGTATCACCGACAATCCTACTCTTTCTAACACAATGTAAAATAACCCAACTAAAACGAAGCTTTGTTTTTTTTTTCTTCTCGAAGTGGAAAGTAAGGTATGACAGACTTTATAACTTCTCATGTGAGTTCAAACAAGTGAAATCGAAGACTGACAAGGTAAAAGGAAAGGAAAACTCGATGGTATTTATAACTCCTAGGTGCAATGGAAATTGCAAGGAAACTGAACTATAACGAGTACCAAAGAAAATTCAAAAGGGTGACTAAAAGATTTTTCCCAAAGACTTACAAGAAGTCATTCTCAGGACCACCCACCCTGGGTGTTATCCTTCCTTAGATTCCTAGATGGCCGAAATGGCATGGGGGGTGAAAATGATAGACAACAGGATGAAAATGAGATTGCCTATTTTTAGGACAGCAAACTAAATAAAGTGGACAGCAAGCTGTTCACCTCCTTAAAGTGTTGGAAACTGTCCCAGAATGGGTCATCAGGGTAAACCAGTATCTTGAGTGATTGACCAATGAATGCTTTAAGCAAAAGGGTATGAAACAAGGGTGGAAAGGGGGCTTAAAAGATACAGCCAAGTACTTTTAAATGGCTATAAATTGTGAACGAAAAGCTGTTCAAATCTTTCAAGGCAAGGAAACAAGCCCAGAATGGCTCGATACCCACTGGGGTGACCCGAGAAGTGATTCCAAAAAAATGTTAAATAAAAAAAGGGTTGTAAAAGTGGATGAATAGATTTGTAACAAGATGTTACAACTATGATATAAGGGAAAGTGTACACAACTTCAATTTTGGTTCATGAGTGAAAAGGTGAACTGACGAAAGGTTGACCTTAAAAGTATTTTATTGATCAATTTTTGTTTTTATCACATGTCTTGGCCACCACACTGTTTTAAAGGTTATCCTGATCAAGAAAACACATCTCGGAACTATGCCAACCAGTATAAGAAGAGTAGTCCTAGCTGTCCATGGTGGTTAGGTTGAAGAGTGCCCCATGCAGTTCAGAGAAGTAGGGGTTAGCCACTTCTCATCACTAGCGCTTTCGGGCTCTTAAAGCTGCTTGGATGGAAGAAGGATACCTGCGAAAAGGAAGAGACTCAGGACCCCCCTAAAGAGGGTTTTTTCTGAGCTTACCCAAGCAGAGTAGTATTCCAACCGAGCTAAGCTAATGAACTCCTTGACCGTGTGGTACTGAGGAAATACCACTCGACTTATACTAACTAGACAACTTCCGAGGGGCTCCTGATGAAGAATCCTTGGCTTTGACTCTTAATATTCTATGAAATTGAAATTACATAAAATGAAATACCAGACCATCCACGTGGCGAGGTCACGCCTTGCTTTCAAAAGTGTGCCTCCTGGTTACTGAAATTGAAATCTATCTTGAAACTATATACATAAAACAAGTAAATAGATAGGGGACATATATGTCACAGCTAGATAGTATGTGTCTGTAAATATCTAAATAATATAAGTTTTTTGTTTTCTGTGTATGGGGCGGACCCCTGAATTGTTTTCAAGTCTTTTTTGCGGCGTTTTGCATATATTTAGCTTGCTGATTATGCATGACCCCTTTTTGGGGCAGCCACCTGTAGATTAGTGAGCGAAAAAAGATACAATGAAAATGTAGCAAGATTAGATGATTACAACATAACAATTACACCATTCGACCCAAAGGAATGGGTTGAGACTCTTTGCGAACGACTAAACCGCCATATGCATGAAAGCCCCAACTAAATCCTTGTATGGGGATTGGAAATTTAGTGTTCGAAATACAAAAAATGTGATTGTTATCTACACTAGTATTAACCAGATTTTTAGCATGAATTCCCAAGTGGACCATTCAAACTACTTACACAAATCGAACATATAAACATTGATATGTATATCAAAATTTTTTGGAGTGAGTGCAAGTGATAATTAAAGTGTGTATGAGAGTGATTGGGTAGGCTTTACCGATCTAAATGTGTGTTTTTCTTCACTGCCCTGCTGGCCCCTTTGTCTCAAACATGTCTCTAGGTGGTCCCCAACCGCTTAAGAGAAGAAAAATGGGTGACCGGATGTATCCTTGCAGGCAAACAACGAAATTTTAGTATTTATGTATGGAAAAAACTAAAATAAACATAACATAAATTTACATATAAGAAGTATATAACAACCAACTAAGATGGTTGTCCCGTGGGGGGAAATTGACCAAAATGATCAATTTTCCTGTTTGGGACAACAAGGTTAATGGTAAGAAAACATAACAGAAACATACATGAATGAAAAGATGAAACAAACAAGTATGGACAACCATCTATGAGGTCTATTTAAGGGTTCTCCTAAGGGGCCCTAGGACTCCCAGCCACTAGCTAAGGCTGAAAACAATTGAATACTTCAGAAAATCTGCACTAAAACACATTAAACAAATTAAACCAAGTTAAACCCAAGGAAGCAACAACAAACACCTAGCTAACCAATCCCTCCTGGAGATAGCTAACATATCAAGAATTTACCCCTACCTCTGAACCTTTAACCAACAAATGACACATCCAACAACTAAAATTCAACAAGTACACACACACAAAGAGTCTTATAAATTTTAGCAGAGCTTTGTTACTATATTCATCCTCCCTTTTTTACAATGCCAACCCTCATATTTATAAAGGAGTGGTGAAGGCTTAGGGTTAGGTCACAAGACACTTGTCACTTTTGGAAAAGTGACAAGTGGACAAACCCTAAAGTATTTTTGTCTTTTTTACAAAAAGTAACCTTATCCAAAAAAGAGAACCTTATCCAAAAAAAAGGAACCTTATCCAAAAAGGGGATCAAATCAGATTTGACTTGACCCTTCAATTACATAATAATTACATGCCAAAAGTAAAACATACGAGAGTTCATATTACAAAAAGTCATTTTCCATAAAATGACAAAGCTTGATATGCCACATCACCATTTGCCTTGGGATTTGTGCCATCCCAAATGATCTTTGACTGCTGCCATGTTTTGCAGCTGTAGGTGATGTGTTTTATGATAGTATCTGGCCATCCATGGCTGCCGGATTCACGAGAATGAAGGCCCAAGGTGTGGGGAATTGCTGAGTTGCTTTGGAGGGAAAGGGGACTTCAGGATTTGGTCATTGTAAGTAAGGAAATGCCTGTTGTTCAGGCACTTTTCAGACCTGATTATTCCCTCCCTTTGCTGCCTATAAGTTTCCCTTTGAGCTGGCTAACACATGGCTTTGATTTGGGCTTGTTTCGGTAAGAGGACCCCTTGGACCTGAACTTTGAGAGGCTCTTCCCTTGTACCAAACAGTCCCAAATCTGTTCTTTACCATGTCCCTACTATATCTCTGTCTGCTACCTTTCCTCTTCCTTTCATTTGGTGCAAATCCGACTCTGGATGAGTGAGATATGGCCCCGGGAAGGTATGCGGATGGAGCCGACCAATAGACTGATCAGGGAAAGGATTTGAAATTGGGGTGAAATTATGGCTTGGACATTAGAATTAATAGGCTTCTATAGGCTTGTATACCTATAGCTGAAATGGGTTTCCCTCACCAGGACCAATTCGACCTCGAAGGCCCCCAATTGGGTCTCTTTCTAGTGCATGCTTGTAGGGCCAAACTAGGTACCTATCGCTCTGGGAAATGTCACATAAAATATGGGATGAATTTTCTGAAGTGAATGGCATGGGTTTATTCTAGACTTCGCCCCGGTCGTTTCGACTATTTACGGGTGAAAATCCGCCTCTGTACCGGGAAGTTATGCAATTAAAAAGTCTAGTGACCATTGGGGGGGAGGGGGGGAGGAATTCAAATTTTAACACATAGTTTGAACATTATAAATAAAGTTTATTAATAATTTTATAAATCTATTATAAGTTATAATAGTAATTTTATTACATATATATGTATAAAATAAAACAAAATAAATAATAAATTAAAAAAAAAAAAAAAACTAATTTAATTTATAAAATTAAAAAACCATACAAAAATTTAAAAATTAAATTTTATATTTTTTTTAAAAATCAAAACACAAAAGGGTTTACCCGTCGCCCCTGGTCACCCACGTGATCGGGGCCAAGCTCCAAGGGGCCACAGGTTTTGGGGGAAATGGTGAGTGGTGGTGGAGCTAGGCGGTTGGGCGTGGTGGAGAATCGTGGGAAGGGCGCCGCGTAGAGGAGAAGCTGGGAAGTGGGAGGTGGCTGCGTGGGGAGGTGGTGCATGCGAAGGGATGGAGGGAGCAGAGGTGGAGGTAGGAGGTGAGGGCCGAGGGCGTAGGTGGCTGTGGGAGAGGGGACGAGATATGAAGGAGAGGAGGGAGGCCGAGAGGGGAAATGGAGGTAAGGGGAGGAGGTAGTGGTAGAGGGGCGCGCACAGAGTGGGAAATGGGAGGTGGCTGGGGTTTAGGCTTGGTGGGTGTGCGTGTGAGAAAAAGGGAGCATGAGAGGAGGGGAGGAGGGATGCATGGTAGAAGGGAGAGGGCCAAGAGGGATATGAGATAGGGAAATGGAAGAGTGGGCCACATGAAGGGAGAAGGGGAATGCATGGATGTGAGTTGCATGCACATGAGAGGAGAAATGGAGGAGCAATGAGGAAGGGATGTGGGAGGTGGCTGTGAGGGAGAAGAGGAGCAACGAAAGGAAAAGGCCGAGGAGGGTGTAGGTGGAGGTGTGGTGGATTTGGGTAGAAGGAAGAGCAAATGAAGAGGTGGGAGATGGGAGGAGTAGGGGGAAAAATGGAGGAGCATGCGGTGGTGGTGGTGGTGCCCAGGTGGTGGATGGGTGACCAACCACTGTTTAAAAATTAAAATTGAAAACATTAGGCAAAGTGGGTTTTTTACCAGCAAAATGGACGGGAGGTTTTGGGTTCAAATCCCCTGCCTTCCACTTGGATTTCTGGGCAGTTTCTTAAGGTTTCTGGGCAAAGGAAAAGGGGAGGGCTGGGGTTCAAAGCCCAGGTCTTCCCAGTGACATGCCCAGGCCTGCAACCTCCAATAGATAGCTTTACAATTCAAAATTTAAAGGAGCCATGGAGGCTTGGGCCTGGTGGCCAAGAGGGATTCGAATACCCTCTCCTTTTCATCTTTGAGCACACATACACCCTTAATGAACTCATCCATTAACAATCAGATTGAACCAGCAAGCAACCTCATCATTGAAACAGGCAAACAAAAACTAATTTTTTCTTGCAGAACCTCAAAACAACCAACAACATATCTTATTGGTTTTTTGGAAATGACATTAATGGATTACCTGGCTAACTGTTTGGAGATGGTAGCATGGAAGCTGGCTGCCCACTGCTGAGTTGTTGTTTCTGTCAAAAACCTTCCTCTGCTGCCATGAACTACTATTGCAGAGCTCTTCCCCCTCTGGCCAAATTGTCCAAATGGCTTGGGAGAGGGGAGAAGGGGGTTTTGTTTTTTTTTAATTTAAAAAAAAAACCAATTTTCCCCCATTTTGCATGAGGCTACGTGCCCACTATCCAAATTTGCAATTTTTCTGAAAATATTTAATAAAATATTTTATTAATTTTTTAATATTTTTGGAAATATGTGAAAGTCAAAGTTTGACTTTGACTTTGACTTTGACCCTGCTGCAGCTGACTTAGCCCAAAAATGTTGACTGGCGAGACATAGTCGGAATCAGATGCAGGTCACATCGTTGGAAAGGTGTTGATGAGTACATCGGGAATATGTCATCACCAAATTGAGATAATTCCACCTCAACCCTCAAATCTGACCTGGAACAGTGGCCACTTAAAACTCCTGACTTGCTGGTGGGCCCACATGACACCTAATCTTGCGAAAGGTGCCAAATCGCCATACGATATCCAATCGAGGGAAATGAGGTATCGTCAAAAATGTATCGATGAGTAACTCGATGAGGTGACAATATATTTTGTGCCGGGGTCATTTATGACTGTGTTAGCTGTTATGAAACCCTGTTATGCGAGCTGGTAGATCCCTTTTTTCCTAAAATTATTGGCCAACTTGTGACATCTCTAACCAGGCCATTTGAAGTCAGAATCAGGCAGATGAGACATTGTTGGAAACGTTTCTGAGTAGATTATAGTGTGACATAGCTGAATATTTTATTTATAACACTTTACTCACCAATTTTAAATCATGAATCACTACAACCAATTTGGTGTCCAAAAGTGGTCATAAACTTGCGAAATATCGTTCTTACCAACCGGGGGTCGAAACCAAGCACGGGATATACCGTTGGAAAGGGATCGCACTGCCCTAAACCATGTATGGGTTTGATTTTTATTTTGATACCATAATATAAATAGAATCAGACTAGGAAGTTAGAGCTATTGGTTTTGGCCGTTCGGGTGACGTTGACTTCGCTTGCCTCGTATGGGGTCATACTAGCTCGGAATCAAGCTCATGATATCTCATTGAAAATCTTGTCCCGATATTTACCACATGGAAGTGTTGTATTCCTTGAATCAAATATCCTTGACATGATAAATGTCATGGGAAGGCCCACAAATCCCTGAAAGCAACCAACTGATACGCTTTCAAGGGTAGAGGCCATAGCAACTATGACCCCCGCCACTGTCTTTGACTGGAACCATAGCATGAAGGGGTGTATATGGAGAATTAACTGTGTAAAACACCATGTTGAGCCCAGAGTATATTTTTGGGCCAACACTCGTGCTCTTTCCTCCTTCCTTAGGTCAAACTTGGCAAAACGGCTAGCATAAAAGATAAGTTAAAACAAGAGAGTGAGGTGAGGGAGAGTGTTGCAATGGCAAGGCTATATCACCAAATCCTAGAAAATGGACAGCCCTAGCTGTAGATAACCTAGGCTTGGGACGTCCCCTCCTTCTTAACCTTTAAAAATCACAGCTTGCACAAGGGAAAAGGTGAAAAGAGTGTAGGAAAGGCTAGGCTCTTCCTTCCTTCTTCAATGGCTGAATATTTCTCTTTTAGGGGACATGAAACAAGGACCTACTTGTGTGCTTGTCACCTAGGGTTTTAAATCAACAAATTTATAATAAATGCAAGAATACAAGCCTACAACCATTCCATTAAGAAGTTTTGTAGAAAATACACTTACATATCATGAAGAAATAACATTGCAAACCCTAGTTGTAAACCTTCCTTCAAGAGAAATGCCAAAATATGCTAAGAAAATCCTTCCTCCAAAAAGTGCGCCTCATATAAAAGACCAAATACCCAACAAGGGCATGAAAATAAGACCTCACAAGAGAGTGAGTTGTGTGTTATGTCAAAATGAGGGAAAAAATCCTCAATATATACTGTATCATGACCTTTAATTAAATTTAGGTCATAAAAATTAGCCGACAAGGCTTTAAATAAAAATCATACTGTTTTTACATTAAATGTTCTTTTAAAACCCTAAATGAGAAAAAGATGAGATGTCAAGCCCTCCTAAGGGAGACGTTAGGCCTTTTTGGGGCCAATGCAACATCCAGAAGCTAGACGTTATCCCTCCTTGGGCTCTTCCAAGCTGCCACACGTGCGAACAACCTTGTCCATCTACCATATGCTCATGATGATGTCACAAGACTCTTGGTGACATCCTGGGTCATCTGGGGACAATGTTCCATTGCAAGTGGGTCAATCCCCCTAGGTCTGGCTCAACCAAAGTGCCCCTGATGGAACATCCTCTTCTTCTCTGGTGCAAGACCTCGGTCAAAAACTGTCTTGTCTCTGCCCCTGATGGGGTCCCAACAACCATCTGATGGGCTCTTCATCCCCATGGAGGTCCGAACTAATCATCTCCCCATGTGTACCTGAAATAAAAAAATCAATATGCAAATGTGGAAGAAAACTAACATGAAATGCAAATGGTATAATACACGAAGAATGCCTACTTACCTATACTTACCTGTGAAGTCAGGTCACCCCATCCTAGTGGGGTTTGAGGAGGTGTCCACTGACAGGCACTGTGTGCCTTTGTCCCTCCAGTGTAGGTAGGTAATAAGATTCATTAACTGACTTTATTCCGACCTTAAAAGGGCCAAGCCAAATATGATTGTTTCCTTTGATATTAGTAGGCTTCCCTTTATTAGCATCTCACATCCAAACCATGTCTCCCTCCTTGTACTCTTTGACTCTGAAATTGGTCGTTCCTTGAATAACCTTGGTGTATTGTGTAGAGGGAGGTGGGTGGGATTCTACTATAAAGATTTCCTGCTGCGAAGGACGGATCCATACATCATCTTCCACCTTCTTTAGTATTTTTGCAGTCTCTGATTCTTGACCTTTGAGCTCGTCCATGAGTTGTTTGTATTCCTCTTTCTTGATCCATTTAATCTGATTCGAATTTTCCTCCTTTGCAAAAGGCATATCTTCTAGAGAATATTTATGAGGAGTCGACCGTGCTTTGTCATATTTGATGGAATGACTAGGATTTTGCACATAAGTTGTAGTTACAGGTACATTCTGGATACGACCAGTAGTTCCATCTTTCAATGGTCCATCTGATCCTTGGAAAAAGTTGTCAAATTGCTCTTTGATAGATGGTACCTTGATGACTTCTCTGAAAGGGATGGTTACATCCATCTTGGATAATGCCCCTTCAAGGTCAAAGTTTAGGTTAACCCTTTTAGTATTGGAGTTTTTAGGAAAGATTACATCCATAGGTGGGTTTTTTGTTTGGTCAGTGGAAGGTTGGTCCAGCTTCTTTCTTCTATACACCTGGAACTCTTGTTTCCTTAGATTTTCTTTTGATTCTTGGTCTAGTTTGTTTATTATCACCATCCTGGATGACCTGGCTGCTTCTTTCATGGCCTCTTGATGCTCTTCAATGGTGATATTTATTTGAGGGCCTTCTATGAAGTAGTCTATATTGTTTACTTGTTGATGGCCACCACTGCTGTAAGGACACTCATGTTCCCAATGTGCTTCACTGCATTGAAAACACCAAGGGTTTTCATCCATAATGATGGTGATTGTAACTTCTATGTCTTCGAAAACATCTTCGTTCCACTCAATGAAATTACTTACTCTTTATACTGGATAACTATCTTCATCTGAATCTTCAGAGGTATTAGAGGCATCATAGGGATAATCACCCCAATCTATGTCTTCTCCTGTCAAGGGAAAAGTGGGACAATCTTGAAACAAGTATGGATCCACTGAAAAGGGTGTTTGTTCATCCTTCTCAGAATGACTAGTATGTAATAGTGTGGGAATCCCCTTAAAAGGTAATTGGTCATCCGAGTCTCATTTTTTTAGAAAATAAATTTTCAACATTTCACGAATCCTTTTAACCCTTTGCAGGATATAGGACATACTAGTGCTTGGATCTGTTTCTTCAGACTTATCGACTTCACTCATATCCTGATATTGTAACATTGGTGTGCTCAAGACAAACAAGGAATCTTCAAAGTTAGGTTTTTTGTGAGTGGCCATGCCCGAATCATCGGATGGTTCATGTTGTCTTGAGACATTTAGAACATTGCTTGTGTTTGAGAAAGCCATGTTCCATTTCCTTTTGGGAGGCATGAGTTTTACTTCAAGAATTTCTGGGAACTTAAGCTCAACTTTGGTAACATCCTCGTCACTAGATTCCCTGGGGTCATTATTGTGTGAGAGATTGACTTGATGGATGTAGTCTTCGAACTCAAGGTTCTTCTCAATTTGAAAAGCAAAGTCTTGTGCTTCTTCTAGAGTCGAGGGTGACCGATCTTTGAGAGTAAAATACAAAACTCCTTCCAATGAGTTTAGGTAGTGTTGGAGGACAGATTCTTCTGAGAAACTAGGCCTGATCTTCTTGAGTAGAAGGTTGAACCTATCATTGAAATCCCGAATGCCCTCGCTAGAGGCTTTGCAAATATTAGTGTATTGAGAGTAAAGGGAATCCATGCTTTCTTTTTCACACCAATCTTTCTTGAAGGCTTGTTCAAGATCTTCAGGGGTTTTGATGCTTCCTTTTGGGAGTTTGTTAATCCATCTTCTGGCACTTCCAGTGAGTGAGCTCACAAAGAGCCTTAAAAAGACATCGGGGCGTTCTTGTCCGGATTGGTGAAACTGGAAAGCATCACAGAAGTCAGTCCAATGAGAGTTTCCATAGGATCCATCTTCCCCTGAGAACTTAGGTATCTAGGACTCGACCTTCTTGGGTAGATCATGTAACCCCCCTTGGGTTTTAGGTAATATTAAAGGACCAAAGAGTTCTTTATGAGACCATTTGGGAGAACTTACAAGGGTGACAGGATTTCTGGAGATCACAGTAGAAGATTAAAGTATACACTGATGCCCACTACGAGTCGTCATTAGCTATTTGTGGAGTTGCTAGATGATTTTCTTGAAATCATCAAAGAAAAGGGAAAACACCCTAGTGGAGTCACCAGGTAAGATTGTAAGATATGGCTTTGAGGCAAGGCTTACCAAAAAGGTTTTTCGTCTGAGGAGAATTGACTCAGTGTTCCCTGGAAATGACGCCAAAATGTTATTGCACAGTTTGTAGCTGGGTCAAAAGGCTAGAAGGTAGAGGCAAAACTGGCGTAATAGGAACCTACCCCACCCAATGTCACCATAATGGGGAGGTTCTTTCTATTCAGGGAGGTTAGCCCAGGGGAGACGTCCCCGATAACCTCGGGTTTTGAAGAGGCCAAAGTACAAAGGTCAAAGTAAAATTTTCTCCTCACAGGTTACCACCAAGATCAAATAGTCCAACTAATCAACCAATAATGAAGTGTAGTCCCAAATGAGAACACATGACCGGAATAAGACAATAAAAAAATAATATATGCAAGATATAATTCAGTGGGTTAGTACTTCATGTAACTATCTGATAACAATATGTAAGCAATTAAAACAACATATATCAATGAGGTCAACGTTTATCAATATAGCACTGGAGAAGTATCAATTCATCAATAACTATTGAGATGATGTAGCCAACAATGTATTTAATCAATATTTTACTCAATAAATGCTTTCAACCATCATCTATTTGATTATCATCAAAAGGTGTTGCGTCAAGATGGAATAACCAAGTATGACGTCAGCCTAGTTAGGGTTAGCTAGTTAGTTAGGGTTTCAAATTTAAAAGTTTTAAGAGGTTGTTTGAGCACTATCACTTCAACATTGTGGATCTCAGATCAGTGCCTAGGGGTAGATGGAGTCAATTAAGGAGATGACACAAGGTTGAAGGGATAAAAGGATAGGGACAAGAGGAAAGGGTTCTATGGTGCTGCAATGGCAGGGCCCTAGAATCAAAACCCTAGGGGAAAGGCTCACTCCGGTGTTGCTTAAGAAAGGCCTCGTGCTCTTTCCTCCTTCCTTAGGTAAAACTTGGCAAAATGACTATCATAAAAGATAATTTAAAACAAGAGAGTGAGCTGAGGGAGAGTGTTGCAATGGAAAGGCTCTATCACCAAACCCTAGAAGATGGACGACCCTAGGTGTAGATAACCTAGGCCTGGGATGTCCCCTCCTTAACATTTAAAAATCACAGCTAGCACAAGGGAAAAAGTGAAAGGAGTGTAGCAAAGGCTAGGGTCTTCCTTCCTTCTTCAATGGCTGAATATTTCTCTTTTAGGGGACATGAAACAAGGACCTACTTGTGTGCTTGTCACCTAGGGTTTTAAATCAACAAATTTATAATAATTGCAAGAATACAAGCCTACAACCATTCAATTAAGAAGTTTTGCAGAAAATACACTTACATATCATGAAGAAATAACATTGCAAACCCTAGTTGTAAACCTTCCTTCCAGAGAAATGCCAAAATATGCTAAGAAATCCTTCCTCCAACAAGTGCGCCTCGTATAAAAGACCAAATACCCAACAAGGGCACAAAAATAAGACCTCACAAGAGAGTGAGTTGTGTGTTATGTCAAAATGAGGGAAAAACTCCTCAATATATACTGTATCATGACCTTTAATTAAATTTAGGTCATAAAAATTAGCCGACAAGGCTTTAAACAAAAATCATACTGTTTTTACATTAAATGTTCTTTTAAAGCCCTAAATGAGAAAAAGATGAGACGTCAAGCCCTCCTGAGGGAGACGTTAGGCCTTTTTGGGGCCAGTGAAACATCCAAAAGCCAGACATTAGCCCTCGTTGGGCTCTTGCAAGGTGCCACACATGCCAACAACCTTGTCCATCTACCATACGCTCATGATGATGTCACAAGCCTCCTGGTGATGTCCTGGGTCATCTGGGGCCAATGTTCCACTGCAAGTGGGTCAATCCCCCTAGGTCTGGCTCAACCAAAGTGCCCCTAATGGAACGTCCTCTTCTTCTCTGGTGCAAGACCTCGGTCAAACACTATCCTGTCTCTACCCCTGATGGGGTTCCAACAACCATCTGATGGGCTCTTCAGCTCCATGGAGGTCTGAACTAATCATCTCCCCATGTGTATGGTCCACGTGGTACCTGTCCATCGGGGATGGTCCTGCACATAAAAAACTTCGCCCTCCATGGGCTCATTAGTCATAGGGATCATAGCAATGTTAATCATGTCTCATCATTAATATTATCAGACATATGTATAAAAACCTTGACATATCATCCAATAGCTCAAAGATATTACAAAGACCTACAATACAAGGCTGAAGAAAAAGACAAGACATCCTATTAGGCTAGTATCCATAAGGAAAGGAAAGTCTCCAAGGTGTATCATCCAAGCCATGTAAAGGGAGGTGATGTGGATAAGGGATGTCCAGACATACGGGTAGAGTGAGATACAGGGATGTATGCTATTACCTGTGGGTGCCTTTATAGAAGGCGAGTTGTACCCATCATGGATGCAATTTTTTCCAAGCCCTTTCTTGCCTTTATTCTTTCTTTTCTTTCTTTTCTTTTTCCTTTTTCTTTATTTCAAGGACTAACTAGAGGAAACTGCCTTGGTGTGGTGACCAAAGATGATAGTGTTACCCACAAGCACTTTCACAGAGATGATAAAGCTGGCTCGTGATGAGACCCCCTTTCCCTTGGCCATGCAACCAAGGGTCACTGCCCTGGTGTGGTAACCAGATAGTGGCAATGTCATGCTGCTAGGTACCCATGAACATAATAGACTGGCTCGTGATGAGACCCCCTATCTTCTTGGCTAGGTCTTGTTTTGTTATTTTTCTTTGGGTCCCTCTTGTTTCTTGTTGAGAGGATTTTTATTGCCTTCTCGAGGATCTCTGGGTGAGGCATCTCTAGGTTTCATTTTTGTGGCTTTTATATTTTACTAGCTTCTTTTACCTTCTGTGCCTTTAGCCCCTTCTTCCCATGAGATAAAGTGCAACCCCACAAACAAATCATCCTAATTCCTGGACTAGGGGAATTGGATAGATGAGTGAGAGATAAGATGAAAAGGTGATGATATGATGGGAGCATACGATGGCTCTTCAGAAGTCCCCTCGGTGGAAAACCAAAACCTATGGGTACAGGCTTGCTAGGACACCCTGTCAATCCCCTCAATCATGGTGAAGTGGGTTAATGTAAGATCCAAGTAGTCATCAGATAGTAAGATGCATATATCTAAAGGTTATAATGATCAAAAGTGATACATACCATGATACCTGGACCAATTACCTCATGGAGCAGGAGCTTCTCTAATACAAGACCAAGATGGTGGTGATGGATGCTGCTGCTGCTGACAAGAAGAATCTGACGAAAGAAGAAAAGGATGGGCCCTCCAGGGCCATACTCAGGTCAATCTTGCTCTCAGTACTCCATGTCTAGGACTTGTGGGCCTCGAGACATGATATCCTAGTTATCCCTAGAAGTCGGGGATAACATGCCCTAGCAAGCCTGATTCCACACATACCCCATCTGGTATACACGGTAGGACGATTGATGTGATAGGTTGCTTGCGAGGTGACCTAGGTACCTGCTGCTTGTCTTTCTTTGCCGATGGTTGGCTCAAGGTTCCAGTGACTCCCTGGTGTTCTTCAGAATACCATTTCGGCCAAACCATGACATATTATATTGTTCCTTCCAGTGGGTGGTCTGACACGGTGGTTTGAGACTCGTCTGGCTCAACTACTGCTTCCATATTCAACACCATTCCATTTACTCTTAGAGATGCTTTGATGTTCTCTGGTTGCACTTCCTTCAGAGTTCCGACGTCCTGGTACTGCTGCTCCTGTAACTTTGTCGGTCTATCTATATTCATGCCCTATGGTGCTGGTTGTTGCATCTCTTCCACTACAGGTGTGGGGTTCACCAGCGTTTTGTCTGGGGATGGGATTTCGTCGACATTGATGATCTCCAATGACTGTTATTCGCCTTCTTCAAAGTGTACCCATGACCTAGTTCTGACTCTGGGGTGTCTGACACTCTGGCTTTCTTTTGCTTGCTTTGGTGGTGCTATGGTGGTAAATGTTGAAATTTTTCTGGGTTTGAATGGTATTTGTGACCTCTATGAACTCTGCTTTATGTTCCTTAACCTGTATCTCTCTCTTTCTATTCTCTTTTTGCAAATGGACTCTTTTCTCCCGCGTCCATGTGTTGTATGGGCATTTCATGAATCTTGTCAAGGATGCTTCCTTAATTATGGGTTCAACGCACCTTCGGCTCTTTCATACTTGTCATTACTTTTCCTTGTGGTCTCCAGTTGGCATGATTAATGTGGCATCCGATCGGTCCTTTCTAACATTCAATTCTGCCTAACTCCGTCATTTCGTACTGCTTTTATCGACTTTCGATTTCCCACTTGTTTCCCTTTCTATGAGGTTTTTGTCCTTCTCCTCACCTAATTTTTGTTCCTAAGAATGTGTTCCCTTTCTGTCTCTGGCACAGTGTGTCTCTGTTGTTTCTTTTTGATATACTCTATCTTTTTTTTTTACTGCACAGTGGGTGGTCGATTGTCCTTGTACAACTTCAGTCTGCCCCCATTGATCATCCCTTTGGGTTCTGCAACTGATAAGTCTCTCAATTGTACAATTCCTCCATTCATGACAGATTTTACTTCGTACTATCCTAGCCAATGCATTCTTAGCTTCCCTACATGCCGAATCGATTTGCTTTCACAGATCAGTACTAGATCTTCTTTGTTGAAAGTTTTCTTCTTGATGTGTGTATCATTCCAAGATTTGTCTCTTTCTTTCTGGACTTGTTGTTGGAACCCTGCTAAGCTCTGATCTTCCTCCATGTTCATTAATTGATTTAGTTTCTCCTGTATTACGCCTCGTTCTATCATATGTGTGATCACTTCTACACACAAGATTTGTACTAAAAATTCTAATGGAACCACTGCTTCTTGGCCATATACCAGTTTAAATGGCATGTGCCCTGTCTACTTTTTGCACATATTCATGTAGGCCCATAATACTGCTGGTACTTTGAGGTCCCATTCATCCCTATTGACGTTACAGATCTTTGTCAGTGCGTTCTCCAAGATTTAGTTAAATGCTTCCACTGTGCCATTTACCTGTGGGTGATATGGTGTGCTCTTCTAATGATGGACTTCAAACTCTTCAGTCATAGCGCTGATGGTGTTGTTTATGAAGTGTGTGCCTTGGTCACTCATCAAAAATCTTGGGCACCCAAATTGAGTAATTACTTGTTCATTTAGGAAGTGTGTTGTTATTTCTGTGTTGTAATCTTTCACTGGTGTGTCTTCCACCCATCTTGTTAGGTACTCTGTCGCGATGATAATGTACCTAGATCTTGTTCTTTTTTATGGTGGGTTGATTGGTCCCATAAATTCTATTGCCCACTTATCGAATGCGTGCAATGTTACCTATGGTCGTAATATCATCTCGTCCCTTCTTTTGGTTTTTCCTTCCCTTTGACAGACATCGCATCTTTGACAATACTCCTTTAATTCTCTGTGAATAGTTGGCCACCATAGTCCTGCGCACAATACCTTATGCACGGTAGCTTTTCCTGCATAATTCCCTCATTGGCTTCTATTAAGACTCGTGGTATTTCGTGATCTAGCACATACCTTCACAAGATGCTATTTGCGCCCATTTTGTATAAGTGTCCTGCAATCAATTGATAGTCAGCAGTGTGGACCACCAGGTTTTTCTTCTGCACGGTGTTATATTCTTGCGGTGAAGTACCTATGCTCAAGTAATGAATGATATCTGCGAAGTATTCATCAGTGATATGGATTGAGAATAACTATGAATATGGAAATTTGTCTTATAAATTTATAGGTTCTTCTCCATTTATGACTCTTGATAGGCGGTTAGGTCTCGCATTCAATTTTCCTGCCTTAACTATTACTTCAAATTCAAATTATTGAAATAGCAGTAACCATCGACAAATTCTCCCCCCCGCCAACATTGTCCTTTTGACTAGGTATTTCAAGGCTGAGTGATATGTGAACATCTTAAAGTGTTTCCCCAATAAGTAATCTCTAAACTTTTGCAGTGCGTAGACCATAGCTAGGCCTTCTCTCTCTGTAGTGCTATAGTTTTTCTCCAATTCTAATAGTTTTCTGATCACAAATTCTATCGGGTGATCCAGGTCTCCCGCTCCTAGCTATGCCAAGATAGCTCCAAGTGTCATGACTGATGCATCTACATGCACGTGGAATGTCTTCCCCCAGTATGGAAATACTAATATTGGCACGATGACCATATTTTCCTTCAGGGTATCCAGACCATGTTAACACTCATTGTTCCACTGAAAGTTGGTATACTTTCTTAACAGGTTTTCCATTGGTTCAGTAATCTGCGCGTACCCTTTGATAAATTTCCTATAGTATCCTTTGTTTCCCAACGTCGCTCTTAGCTGACAGAATGTTCTTGGTGGTGGTAAGTTAACAATTACTGCAATCTTTGCAAGATCTACTAATAAACCTTGTTTGCATACTATATGTCCCAATAGTATCCCAAACAGTGTTTCGAATATGAATTTTTTTATGCTCAGTGATATATGGAACTACCTACATCTTTATAACATCAAGCGTAAGACTTCTACATGGTGTTTTAACAAACTATAGATTGTCCAATCATCCAGGTATACCTCTAGGAACTGATGGATGAATTCTTTAAATGCGACGATGGCTACTTTGGAGAATATTGTTGGTGCATTCTTTAGTCCAAACGACATAACTATGTACTGGTAGGATCCCCATTCTGTCCAAAACGTGGTATTGTATCTGTCTTCATGTGTTATCCTAATTTGATGGTAGCCTGAGATTCCATCAGTGAATGAGTAAGCTTCATGTCCACCTACGTTCTCTAACACTTCATCCGTGAAAGGTGTAGGGAACGGGTCATGTAGGCATGCATCGTTCAACTTCCTCAAGTCAACGCATATCCTTATCCCTCCTTGTTTCTTTCCTAGAAATACCATCGAGCTTATCCATTTTGATTCTTCGACTGGTTCTAGGATTTCGGCTTCAAGCATCCTGTTGATCTCAGCTTGGAATTTTTACTTATATATTGGGTTTAGTCTGTATGGTCAATGTCTGATTGATCTCACTTCAGGTTTGAGTGGTATCTTCATTTCTTGTAGCTCTTCGACTATACCCTTCATCTCTGTAAATTTTGTGGGAAACAGGTTGTTGTATTCATGCAATAGCTCTTTTATGCTTTCCACTATTTGCTCATCCTAGTAGTCTCCAATGATATCCATTTTGGGATTCTCAGCTTTCGCAATGCTGACTTTCTTTACCTTGATCGATGTGGAAATAAATTTTGATTTGATATGTGGTCCCTCCACTTCACTTTCAACTTCTACTTCTTTGATCTGAATATTGCGCGAATCGTCTTCATCTGGTGCTTCCTCTTGCACATGGTAACATGACAACAGTTCCTTAACTGTTTGTTTGTTCCGTTGTTTCTCTTCTGTTATGAGCTCGACTTCCAGTTCCTTGATGAATATCACACCTCTTATATGTTTCAAATCTGCATCTATGTTGGAGTTCTCATGCTCGAATGAGAAAGTGACTATAAAATTATGTTGCAATATCGTCCACATCACAGTTCCTTTGTTTAGTTCCTGGTCGGTATACTAGTTCGCTCGTATGCCTTAGAGTGTGTATAAAATGGTGAGGCCATTCCTCTGGGGGTGTCATTTTCCACAACCCTCTACACTTCTCCAAGTGTTTTGCTGGTGCCCCCTGTCCATCGTACCTCTGTTGCTTGTTGTTTTTCAGTTTTGCATCGAACCTTATGTGTAGTAACCACTTACATTGGTACCAATCTGTGATTGTCTCTTTGTGCGTACCCCACCATCTTGTAGGTGTGGACTTGAGTGATATATCAAGTGCTAATAGTCTCTGATTCTCTAAAAATTCATCTTCATACTGTGCCAAGAATGTTTCCAAATCATTTATTCCGTGGATACTAGGTGGTTCCCTTATTTCTATGCCTACCCATCTTACTGCGTAGTCTATTATTGCACATTGTCTCATGGACACTTCATGTAGCCTTTGTTTCCATTTTTCTAGACCAGTATTTGAGTCAGTTGCACATGAACTAATGCTTCACCAACTGAGTATCCCGTTTGCAGTTGGGTTTATGTAATCCTCATCGTGCGCAATTGTTCTATAAAACTGGCTAATTTCCTCTAAGTCTAGGAGAGTAGTTTCTACAAGCCTCTCCCCTTCCGATGGATCTAATGGTGCGATGACCCTGTATTCTCCTGACTCAAATGTCATTTTCCTTGTTTTCAAGTTGATTATGGCCTGGTTGTCAAATGCCCAATCTAGACCAAGCAACGTTGGATATGGTGTTGTGTCATCCACTATTTCAATGAATTCAAAATCTGCTTTAGTGTGCACTCCATCCAGGTCTACTGTCACTCCTTTCAGTCTACCAATTGGTAGGACTCTGTATTGGTTTGCTAGTTTTAGTTGAATAGGTGAATATCCTAGCGTGGGCTCTCCCATGCATTTCCATGTCTTATTTCGTAATACATTAACTTCAGATCCTAGATCCAATATGTTATCTCCCATATTAAAATCTCTGATGTTGGAATTCAGTCTGAACTCCCTACTGGTTCTTCTTCTTGTATGTAGGCCATTGACTATTTTTGGTTCTAGTTTTCCTTCCATCTTGATGCTACATTTTTCTAGTATGTTTTGCAATATTTTAACAGATGTTGGATCATTAAATACCTTTACACATGATTGCAAAAAGCCTTTGATTGTACTTAGTTGTCCCATGGGTTTCATTTCATTGGTATGATACAATAGTGGAGGCATCTCGTACTCCGGTGCTTCCTTGTTTTTCTATGCAGTTGAAGTCGACGCCATGTCTTCCTTTTGGAATTATTGTCTTGCTTTCTTAAATATCTCCTTCTCCTTCTATGCGTCGAATTGTTTCCTTGGTTCAATTTTCTTCTTCACAAATTGATTTTGTGTTGGCTCTTGTCGAACTGCGTCATTTCCTATTTTAGCTCCTCTGTGAGTAACTATATTGATGTTCCGTCCTTCATCCCTTGCTTCAGCTGAAATCCACTGAACATTCTAGTTGTTCAGGTTCCTCTTTTCTTGGATATTTACTAACAATGTTGGACATTATTCTGTGTTGTGATATGATGCATGAAAATACATACAAGTTGTTGGTAGAAGAGGACATTCTCTTGCATAATTTTCTGGTTGTTGACAATTGTGACATACCATCGGTCCTCTACCTAATCCAAAACCTCCTCTCACTCATCCTCCACCTCTGTAGCATGATCGATCTCCTCTCAACACATTATACTGAGGTGCCTGATTATACTTCACGGTATTGTACTGAGGTTGTGTTGTGTTGTACTACGATTGCGCTTTATTATATGGTTGTTGCACAGTATTATACTACTGTTGCGTATTGTTGTATGGATCTGGAACTTGATTAAATTGTGGTGCGGCTTGCCCAGTAATCATTTCTTCCTGCACTCTATATGCATTTGATGTCCTTTCTCACATCAATTCCATAGTTCTACAGTATTTTTAGTCGTGGCCTACTGACTTGCAAAAGTTGCAATATGAAATCTTTTGGACTATCTGGTATTTCTGCATCATCATGAAGTGATATGGATCATGACCTGGTTTTTTACAGATTTCGCACCATAATCCTCCCATTGGTAACAAATTTGGCATTCTCGCTTCCATATACTGCATGAATGTTGGACATTCGTTCTTGTGGTGTCCTTACGTCCTGCATGTGGTACACCAAATGGATTCTTGTTTGTCCTTACTCTTATTCTGGTTTAGCTGAAACATTAAGTTCTTCATATCCTCCTTTAGTTCTTCGATAGTTGGGTCTGTCTGTTGATACTAGTTTTTTTCCAGTTGCAGAGCTACATGCAGAGCCTATGCCTATGTCTGGAACTTATGTTTTCGCAATGGGTATTTCAAGTGTGGGAGCAGTGAGTTGAAAAACGCATGCCGATGCTACATATCAGTCATGAGATACTTCAACTTCCCCTTCAATCGCTTGAATCTATGGTCAATATCCCATATGGATTCTCCTGGTTTTTGTCTTATTTCGATCATCTTGTTCATGTACTGATCCTTTGAACTTGGCTTCTTGAATTCGTTAATCAGTAACTTCTTAATCTCTGTCAGTGTCCTTGTCATCCCAGGTGCACTGTTTGTATCTAGACTCATGTACCAGTCTAATACATGGTCTCTTAGTGTAATAGCTAACTGCACAAGTTTAGTATCTTCATCAGTGATTTGTTTTTCTTCCCAGATATTTGCACAGATGAATAAGTGTTTCTCAGGGTCTTATGTTGTTTCACCTCAAAATTTTGGTAAATTGATGGTGGGATCGTGTCCTTCCATCCTGAATGCTGAACTACTACCTCCACGCGATGTAGATACTTGACTAGTGTTTCCTAAACAAGATCCTCCAGTTGTTGTTCCATGTGTAGATGTATTTACTGCTATCTGAATTCCTCTGAACTTCGGTTGTCTAAACGGTGGTGTATTAGTCACACATGGGTTTATGGGTTCCACACTGACATTAATATGGATAGGATTTCTTCCTTCTCTTCCTTCTCTTGGACCTCTCATCTTCCTCTCATACGTTGTGTGCGAGATTTCCTCAATCTGCTCCACATCTTGGAGATCCTCTACCTCTTCCTCATCACTCGCCAAGCCTTCCTTGGCGGCTATGACTCTATTCTTCGTATTCACCTTGTATTGGTAGGGTACTCTGCTATGCGTCTTCCCAGCTATCGCCATGATCTACTTGATCTGGTCATCATCCATCATGATTGGTTCCAAGGGTTCCTTCTTCTTTCCCTTATCCTTTCTTGCTTCCATTTCTCCTCTCTCTATCAGTGCTTCCCCCCTTCCCCCATGCACACAGGGAATTTTAGTTGCTTGAATCCATTGTCATTACACCTTTGTTGTATAACAGTATTTTATTAGAAGTATACAACGATCTAATGTACCTTCCTTGAGGTCCACGCAGAAACTCTTGCTTTTCTACACTATACGACTTCGTTGTGTCCACTGCAAACTCTTTTATAAAGCCTACCACAATACTGTCAAGCCAAAAATCTACTACACGGGTGAATTTGTTGTTCACCTGCTGTAGCTGCTCGATTTGTATCGAGGTCCAATCTAACTATCAAATTTGGTTCGTTGCGTGGTTATCCTTCAACCTTAGTATCCACGCCTGCAATAGATGTGGAAAATCACAGAAAAAGACTTCATGCAAATCCATAAACACGTATTTCTCAAGATATTTGTGAGGTGTTACTCTAGGGTTTCTATTGTCTTTCTGTGAAAATTATAACTCTTTTGTCCTTAGCCAGCTTTCAATCTCTACTTTTTTGGGATTCCACGGTCTCAACATCCCCTTCTAGTAGCTCATTGATTTCTTTTCCCCTTTAATATTCTTTTACTTTGCCTCTTCGTATCTACTCAATCCTCTCTTGTTCCTACCAATGGAAACAAAACCATTTGTTGGTTTACTCTCTTCTATATACTGTCTGATTTTATTGACCCAGGGTTCATGTCTGTTGGGTTTCCAACGAAGCCTCTAAAATTATCGGCCCTCATAGTAAACCATAAGGCAACACAACACACAGAGTGCACTGTGAAGTCTCGCCCAAGATAGCTTTAATGGGTGGCTGTAATACTCATGTGCTTACAACCTAGGATTGAGTGCGAGATATGAGAACGGTATATTGAACCACTATTCTAACTTTTAAACACAATATATTGTCATTTGCGCATAAGTAGGAAATGTAACAACTCATTCATTAAGCATAACAATAACTACTGAAGACAATAAATATATGCATGCATTCATCACATAACACATATGTTACTGTGGTTCACCCCCTCCTAGGCCACATCCACAAAGATCTGGCTCTTGTCTCTTTTATTATAGTATTTCTGCATCTACAACACCTCGCACGTTACAATTTATCTTAGTTGGGTAAGATATACATGAGGCGGACTAGATCGCACCAAGATCCTCAACCTTTGATCTAACCCTCAATATTTACCCTCCTTTTCCCTCTCTAGATCAACAACTTACAAAAATAGATCATACAACACAATATTACACATCGGCTCGCTACAACAACTCTCTCTACAATAACAACTTATATCTAGAAAATCTGAACCGAACCCTCTATGATACCTAAGTATCTATATTTATATGTTGATGGATCTTCATCCATTACAATACATTACCCAAAACCCTAACCCCAGATCTGGCTCGTTAGGCATTCCTTGCATGCGCGCATGTTGTTCTTCCTTCCAGTTGTCTCTCTCCTCGTGCATGCTTTCTTTCCCAAAATCATCTTTCTTTCCACTCTGGCCTGCCTCCAACACTTGCCTCTGCTTGAAATTGAACAACTATAACTATCTTGTAAGTGGAAGCACCATACACTTAAATGAACTCTTAGGTAAATTGTCTTAGCTATTATTTCCATTATCTAGTCAAACTGTTGAGCATGGTGCAATATCATACAGGTAGAAAGGAACATCAAGGAACACATATGGTTGAAGATGATGGCAGAATGGGTCATTCTACTTCGATGGTGGCACAATGTTTTTATTTTTTATTTTTGGAAATAGGGAAGACCCAACAAGAATCTTTAATGATTTATGGTTTGTTAACATGGCTAAATTGAAATGGCATTTCCTTGAATTCAATGGTGCGATATTCCCTGCAAAGGATTGACAGGCTGCTATAGTGGTGGACTGTTGTATATACGTTTTTGGTGGGGTTCATGATGCTACTATTTATGGGGATGATTTAATTTTTTATTTCCCCAAGATTTGAAAAGACCAACGTTTCAAACACCAACCTTCTTCAAAGGTGTTCTTTTGCCTCTTTGAACAATAAGTAGAGTCATTACAGTCATTTATCATGACTTTCCTCTTGATCGTGGTTTAGAAAATGTATTCAGGTTTTGACAAAGAAATATTTACGATGACATATGTCAATACACATACATTAATGCTGCAACAAAGAGTTCATTCCAAGACTAGAGAAGCTGAAGTGATATGATCCTTCTTTATGAACGATGAGCCAAAAGCTCTAGTGCTCGTATTAGAATCCTTTGCAACGATTGTTTATAGGTTTACAAAGCTTCATAAGGATATTTACGAGACATGCAACCCAAAGGATGAATTTAAAAAAAAAAATGTTATGAAGCATATCACACTTAGGATGTATCTCTTCTACTAGGAATACCTAAAAATAAGGAGTTGTTTTGTAATTCTTCGTGGTGAAAACTCCCATGATTAACACCAGGAAACATTTTGTATAGTTTATTGATTGGTGCCAGTAATTATACAAAATATTGGTAGAAAAATTGATGAATGTATTATGTGCTCACCTCACATTAGGGTTTGAAAAATCGATTTGATCATAGCTTCCATTGATCTAAAACCTGCATTGAATTCTCTAAAAAGTTATTACCCAGTGATATTTCAAAAAAAATATATTTATGTATCATTGAAGTAATTTCATTTATAATTCAACAGGTAGGTTCTTTAGTTTCCCAGTGCGTCTACACCCTCAGATTTCCCCCATGATTTAAAAGTGATGTGCCCATAAACTCTTTATATTGTCATGCAAACCATACATAGAGTTTGTCACCCCAACAAAGAAACAAATTGTTCCATTGATCCTTTCATTGTTTTCTAAAAAAACAAAATATCTTGTGATCATAGAAAGAAGTTTCTACAAGAAATAGATTCGGTTCTATCTATCCATGAGGTAAAATGAGAATGGAGTTATCATGGACCATGTTGGAACAGGGGCAAACCCTGGGTTCAATGCTTCAATAGTGCACCAACAAAACCCTAACTACTGGCCCTTTTGGCAACACCTGCAAAGAGGATGAAGTCTAACCCGAGGTAGAGGAAGGGGGCTTGCAGGACTCAAGCATCTGCAACCTAGCTGGGAAAAAGATCTGTGATTACAATGCTTAACAAAGAACTTATCCAATAACATGCATCAATTTATGAGTCTCACTTACTTCACAGATTAACCCTAACAATAGATCAACACAATATTAATTAATACCTAACAATATCCAACCATTCAACACATAACATCAAAGTAGATCTAGCATTTATTCACATTATTAAGCACTAAGCTACTACATTAGATGCATCTAACATACATAAAGTTTCAACACTAATCATAAATCACATTAATAGCACAAAGAAATCACAACACAGGATATATGTGGTTCACCCCCAACGTGGGGTTACATCCACCAACTCTTCTCCTCTTTTATTAGGTTCTTCCAATCTTCTTACATGCACAGAGCCCCAAATCCCACTCTGCATAGGATAGGAGATATTTGGACACCTCGCTAGATCCTCCTTCCCTGAGTTAGGTCCAAGCACCAAGCCATTACATAGTATGCACACACAACACTGACAAGCACTTGTTCTTAGCCTTGCAAGCCTTAACAGTATGCACAAAGCATTCATAGCTATTCTCACTTAGCACACACTTATATCTTCTTGGTTCCTCTAGGTCTCTTCTTACATCATCTAACTATCTATTTATACCTTACAAAAGGGGCCTAAACATGGGTAAACCCATGGGACGACATCCCATACCTATTACATAAATCCTAAACCCAAAAATCATGTAAAAAGTGGCAAGATCCCGTGATCTCCGCTTCGCCTGGACGCTCAGTCTTCGACAAGCCTGTCAAAGTCCCAAAAATGGTCAAACACGACCACGGTTTTACCAAAACTTGGTAGAGGGCCAACATGCCCCTAACACTCACCTGTGACTCGTCTCGAGTCACTCTGATCTGGGTAGCTCCACTTTGAAGGCCTCAAGCTTGGATCGAGTTGCCTCAACTTGCTACTTCACCAAGGCCTCCTGCTCGATGAACTCCTGAATGACTTTCTCGATGACAGGTCCTTCCAATATTTTTTACACTATGGTGACCACTTGTTCCAACTGTGCACCTTATCCCTCAAACTCTTCAAAAAGGGTGCAGGATTTGTCCTGTACCGACTGAAGTCTTTGGGTCACTTCCATGACTCTACTGTGGATGACATGGACTTGATACTAAACTGTGCACTGTTCTTGTGACCTTTTCATTTTCTCGACCGCTAATAGTAGCTTCAACTGTGCTTGTACTTTCAATGCTTGTTGCTTTTCCTCCTGGAGTTGTGACTCCAATTTCCTTAGTTCTGGGTCCTCTATAAGGTGCTCATATGTCTGTGCACTTCAATGAGTGAGTTTCTTGTATTCTAAGGCCAATGTTTTGATTCTTCCAACTGTGCTCCTGGCAATTTCTTCCCTATGATATTGCATTTCCTACAGAGTGCTCAACACTGCTTGCAATTCCAGTTTTGCTACTCTTGCTTGGAGCTACTAAATGGATTCAACGAGCTTCCCCACTTGGATCTCACTTGGCTCTTCTTCCATCTGTGCTAGGCTTGACACAGAGAGAAGTGCTCTAGTGACTGCTTCTTTGAATCCAATCTGCTCTGCGAGCATCTGCTCTTTCTCCTTCTAGATTTGTGTTCTATCCTCTGCAAACTTTGCCTGGAGGTCATCCTTCTCTTGCTACGCAACCTGACGTTTCTCTAGGGTTTCCTCCTTTGATTTCTTCAATGTCTCTTTGGCCTGCTCTCTTTTTTCTTAGACTCGTCGAAGGTGAGCCTCTGTCGCATATGCTATTCTACGTAGTTGGGTAGGCTCATCTCCTACTTCTATGCCCCCTGATGAAAATGATGTATTAGAAACTACACGGCTCGAATAAAGATCCTGCTATACCCCTTTGAGATCCGCCTCGATCCTGTCATACATTGTCTCTTGTTTGGATTCACTTTGCTGCTGATACAATGACGATGATGATGTCAATATCATCCACCGTACGTATAGTCTGTAACTAAGGCTTATCCACACAACTCTTCTTCCGCACTGAGGGTTTCTTTGGAGAAACCTTTCTTTTCTTCGATGTCTCGTCTTCTGTAAGGGGATCTCTAGGTGGTGTCACTTCGCCCTCTTCTTGTTTGTCTTCTTCCCCTTCCTTCTCTTCTTGGTCTACTTCATCATTTCTAGGTGAATCAGACAAAGTCTTCTCCGATGCGTTGTTTAGTTCCTTCACCTCTTCCTTATTTTTCTTCTTCCTTGCACTGCTGGGTCCATCATAATCTTCCTGGGTGACTACAAGACTTTCGATGAGGTCAGGGTTGGAGAGTTTTGTCTAGTCAACCGGTACAAGGAATTCTATAGGCAATTCCTTGGTTATTTCTGTTGGGTATGTTTTATATTCTTTGCACGAGTAGTAGTGTCTGAGTGCCTACGCTGGACGCGCAGGGGGGTTAGAGGGCGGTGCAGGGGGGTTCGGGGGCAACACCCCCGATTTTTTTTTTCGGGCCGACATATTTCCGCCGGGCCGACATATTTCTGGGATGACATATTTACGGGAAGACATATTACTGGGACGACATATTTCCGGGACCACATGATATTAGGTGGTTTTTCGGCACATGTTTTTTTGCCGATGGTTTTGTATTTCTGGTTAAGGAATTAGGGTTTTGGAATAATCCAGGTCATTAGGTTAGGGTTTTGGATGTCTCTGGCTCCTATATGTATATTGTATTGTAAACAATGTAACACAATGTATGAATATAATATATGCTGGTTTTCACGGTTTGGGTTTCCATGTGAAAAATCTCTGTGTAATGTTTGTATTTTCCATTGTATCTTTTTTGTTCTTTTCTAAATATCAGTTTGTAGTAGATATTGTACAAGGTTAGAATCTACATTTGGTATCAAAGCTTTATTGGCTTCAGGGGGACGCCTTTGTCGTCAAGGGTTTGACTCGGGACTATGATAAGCCTTGTTACAGTGGGAGATCTGCGGTATTATTTTTCAGGTGAAAAGAAATGGCAAGCAATTCGAAGATGGAGATCGAGAAGTTTAATGGGAAAAGCTTTGAGCTGTGGAAGCTCAAGATGGAAGATCTTTTATTGGATAGAGATCAGTGGATCGCAGTAGATCCAGGTACGACACCTACAGGAACTTCTGCAGATGACTGGAAAAAGACTGATCGGAAGGCAAAGAGCACAATTCGATTGTGTCTCTCTGATTTAGTATTACTGAATATGTCAGAGGAAGCTACAACCAAGGATTTATGGGAAAAGTTGGGGAAGTTGTATCAATCTAAGTCCCTGGTAAATAAACTATTCCTAAGAAAGAAGGTGTATAACTTGAGGATGAGAGATGGAGACTCGGTGGCAGAGCATTTGAACGCCTTCAATATTGTGGTAAGTCAGTTAGTATCTGTTGATATTAAAATTTCATATGAAGATAAATGTATCAGTTTGTTGTGTTCTTTACCAGAC
>ML782159.1:700083-711699 GCA_009831015.1 Picea engelmannii | reverse complement strand
CGAAGGAAGACCAGGATTGGACAGAGTGGTTAATATACATGGCTTTGTGGATGCAGACTGGGCTGGAGATTTGGATCGTAGGAGATCTACAAGCGGGTATGTGTTTAACCTGTTTGGAGGAGCAATAAGTTGGATGAGCAAAATATAGGCTGTAGTGGCACTTTCAACTACAGAATCTGAATACATGGCAACCACTCATGCATGTAAGGAAGCGGTATGGTTACAAAGATTGTGTTCAGGTATTGGGTTGGTACAAGAATCTGTAAGGATAGAGTGTGACAGTCAGCGTGCAATTTTCTTGGCGAAGAACCCTGCTTATCATTCAAAGACAAAGCACATTGATGTTCAATATCATTTTGTAAGAGACATGATTGAAGAAAAGAAAGTATCATTGATGAAGGTGGACACTTTGAAGAATGTTGCAGATTCATTAACAAAATCTATGAGCACTGAGAAGTTCTCTTGGTGTAGAGGATCCATGGGCATTGTTGCCCTGGATTGTTGACTATGTAACCCTGTAACCCCCTGTGTGAAAAGAAAACAACAAGTGGGAGAATGTTGGGTATATTTCCGCTGGGCCGACATATTTCCAGGACGACATATTATCAGGATGACATATTTTCGGGACCACATGATATTAGGTGGTTTTTCGGCACATGGTTTTTTTGCCGATGGTTTTCTATTTCCGGTTAAGGAATTAGGGTTTTGGACTAATCCAGGTCATTGGGTTAGGGTTTTGGATGTCGCTGGCTCCTATATGTATATTGTATTGTAAACAATGTAACACAATGTATGAATATAATATATGCTGGTTTTCCCGGTTTGGGTTTCCAGGTGAAAAATCTCTGTGTAATGTTTGTATTTGCCATTGTATCTTTTCTGTTCTTTCCTGAATATCAGTTTGTAGTAGATATTGTACAAGTTAGAATTTACAATTTCCTCCATATCTTCTTCAGTGAGTTTATAGTACGACTCCATCTCCTCCTTGGTTTCATCCTTTCTTGTAGTGATATATATGAAATGCCTATCTGCACAGAATTTTGCGAATGGCTTGAACCAATGCAGTGTATTCGACGTCACATTAGGGAATGATTCAATGGCCCTCTTCAGCTACAAGTAATAGGTGTGGAATACCACATTGTAGTGCCATTGCTTCACCATGTCACTCAAATACTAGAGGTTAGTGAACCTTGCGGCCAGTGGTTCAAACGGATCAAATTTAGGGAAGGTCGCTCCCTTAGGCATCTCCCAAGTGATGAAGGCAACGCGAATCAACAACCAGTTGAAGTGAAGCTTGTAGCCCTCGTCTTGTGCTTCTAAAAAATATTGCTCCAACTGGTTCATAAGGTAGCTTGCCCAGTTCATCTGCAACCCTTCAATGCACTTTCCTGCGAGGTCAATGATAAACCCCATGACTTGCATTGGTCTATTCTTCCTGACAAGCTTGCCTGCTATCAGCTGGAAATCTAGGCGCACTACACCATTTTGGATGGAGGATACCTTGTAGCCCCGCTTCCCTTTCTCCACATCACCATAGGTTTCTTTTATTCACTACGCTAGGGTGTGATCTGTAGCCTTCCCTCGGTAATAATATCATGGGTTCGGTCCTTTCATGCTCAATATGGTGATCTAGTGGATCAACGCCTGATCCACAGTGATGCGCCTATCAAAAAACAAGTAACCGCCATGGTAGCACAACAGGAGGAGCTTAACACACACGTTGACCTCTTGATTTCTGCCAAAGTGTGGTATCTTCATCACATTGATCTCACAATGTCCATGGTCCATGGCTGGGGGACTATCTTCAGTTTCTTCCCCGTTGTATTTGTCAAGTAATTATGCAGTGTGAGCATCACATAATTCTTCTTGTCTCCTAGGTTAAATTCACTGATATTGAGTGTCAGAATCTATCCAAATTGTGATTTAACTATGTGTATCCCTTTCGAGAGGTATGCAGTGATCAGTGTATAGTTGAAGTCCCTCGGCACACTGTCACGACTAACCATGCCAGCTAGAGGCAGTATATAGTCGGGTAGGACTGATGGGAAGAGCTTCACGTTTTCCAACTCATTGCGATGCTTGCTTCATTTCTCTGTCGCAACTCGGGATGGCCCAGATCGATGTGCAATCGACGGGGATGCTTGCAATCCTCTAGTCGATGAGGAATATACTCCTATAGGCATGACCTTCTCAGCCATGAGGTCTATTAGGATCTCTTCAATGGATTTCTATACTGCGCTAAGGTCGCACAACATACATTCTCAAGATCATATATCTCAGGTCAGTGGAAAATCACTCCAGTTAAGCAAAATGGGTGGCGGGGTCTCAATAAGAATTGCGTGAAAGCAATTAGTTCTTTGTGGGATCGGGTAATCACAATTTGCAAAATTGTCCCCGGGAAGACATTTGATGGGTTAAATAGACAATGTCGTAACAAACTCTTCCAACGGGCAGGAATGCCTCAATCAATACAATTCCATCCATTGTGGCACGGTCCCAATGGTCCAATGGCGAACGTTTTGACAATAACTTTGTTTCTAGCCATTCTGGAGCATCGTTCTAATGGTCGGGATGCCTGCAATGGTCATATTGCTTCACCATGGTGAAGTGCCAGTCTGTGTTGTCCTGCTATTTCGACGAGGTTCAAGTTCTGCAAACCTTCCTACTACGAAGTCCTCTCTGGAACCTCCTACAATTTTTCTAGCTTTTCTTTCTTCTTACTGAGATTTCTTGCTTTCTTTCTTGTGATCTGTGTTCGTGGATTCCTTTTCCCATTCTTGTTAATATATTCTCTTAGCAAAGTAACTTCTCATTGTTGAGGGTCGTTCAAAGGGGTCGAGGGTAATACTTCTTCTCTTACTATTTTCGAGGTGGGTGTTCTTTTTTCCTGCACAGATAGGTTCTTTAATCCTTCTTGCATTCTTTCAACTTCAACAGCCTTTTGCTGCTTCGAATTGTACTCTTGTTCTTCTATTAAGTGCGTTATTATCCTAGCCATGAAATCACTTAATTCTTTCTTTTTTTGTTCTATAGATTCCTCTTCTTCTTTCCTTCAGATATGATCTCTCTCAATCCAAGTCTTTCCTAACAAAAGTGCAAAAGGAGCGTTGTTCTCAACAAACTTAATGACTTGGAATTCTTCTTCTGTCGATGTTCCATGAACACTCATAGGTACCTATGTAATCTTCCACATAGGGTTATCATCTTTCCTTTAAACAATCCTATTCCTCCCAATGAAGGAACCATATAAGGATTTCCCAAAATGTCCCAAGTACTTTATGGCATAATGTTCACCTGTGTTTCTACATCCAATATACAGTCTATGTCGAAGTCTCTTATTCTTGTTTCTATGCACTCTTTCTCTTTTAAGATCTCTAATACACTGATGTCTCTGTGATCGTTTGGTGTTTATTTCATCTACAATAATATAGCCTCTGATTCTTTCTATTTCTTTAGCATATTCTTAGTCTCTTGACCTTCCTCGTGGTTTTCTTGTTGTACGTTCATCTTCTCAACTTTAGAAATCATTCTAGGGAAATCCAAAACTTCATGTTCACTAGCTTTACAACAAAGGAAAACATGGCCTCTACTAGGGCATTCCTTAGAAAGATGTCCTAGTCTTCTACAATTATAACAAAGAGTCAATCCTCTCTTTCTCTTAAACAATCCCCAACCTTTCCTATACTGCGCTCTGGGGTCACAGTGTTGGACCTGCAAAAAATTCTTTCTAGGATCTTGCATCCACTTGTTAGTCAAATTTTTTTTTCTATGCATAGGAATAACATATCTTTCACTATTTCTATCAGATCTATTCATATCATATCTTCTTTCTTCTAGCCATGCCCTAGTTTTCAGACTAGGACAAAATCTATCAAACATACCTAGATCCATTCTTTAGAAAAAAAATTCCACTTATCTTACCTTTATCAGAGCACAAAGCTTTAATATCTTACCTCTTTTCTTTAGATCCTATTCATTTCTTAGCACAGAGCTTCAGAATTCAAGTAGAATACTATGCACTATAGCAATAGATCTACGCACAAAGCTTTCTCTTTTCTTTAGTTCCCAACAATCACAGTTTCAGGTCTCGACAACAGAACCATTTGTTGGGACAGGGGCACACCAAAGGTTCAATGATTTAGCAGCACACCAACAAAAACCTAACTACCGACCCTTTCGACAACACCTGCGAAGAAGATGAAGTCTCACCTGAGGTAGAGACAAGGGGGGTTGCAGGACTCAAGTGTCTATAACCTAGCTGGGACACAGATCTATGATCACAATGCTTAACAGAGCACTTAGCCAATAACATACATCAATTTAATGAGTCTCACTTACTTCGCAGATTAACCCTAACAGTATATCAACGCAATATTAATCAAGATCTAACCATATCCAACCGTTCAACACATAGCATCAAAACAAATCTAGCATTTATTCACATTATTAATAGCATTAATAGCAAAAAGCAATCACAACACAAGATATACATGGTTCACCCCCAACATGGGGATACATCCACCAACTCTTCTCCTCTTTTATTAGCTTCTTCCAATTTTGTTACATTCATAGAGCCCCAAATCCCACTCCGTGTAGGAGAGGAGATATGCGCGCACCTTTCTATATCCTCCTTCCCTAAGTTAGGTCCAAGCACCAAGCCTTTACATAGTCTGTGCACACATAAATTACAAGCACTTGCTCTTAGCTTTGCAAGCCTTAACAGTATGCACAAAGCATTCACAACTATTCGCACTTAACACACACTTAGATCTTCTCGGTTCCTCGAGGTCTCTTCTTACATCATCTATCTATCTATTTATACCTTACAAAAGGGGCCTAAACATGGGTAAAATCATGGGCCGACATCCTGTATCCGTTACATAAACCCTAAACCGAAAAATCTCGTAAAAAGGGGTGAGATCCCGCGATCTCCGCTTCGCCTTGGCACTCCGTCTTTGACCAGCCCGTCGAAGTCCCAAAAATGGTCAAAGATGAGCATTGTTTTCCCAAAACCTGGTCGAGGGCCAATAGACTGAGATATTTTGAAATCATTGAAAGTAGTAATGAGCAAATTTGCTTGGTTGAGAAGCAATTATGGATTTATGAGTGGTCGCATATAGGAGGTGAATAGTCAGGTTATAAATTGGACTAGATATAAGTGGCTCTTAGTAAACCCATGGTTATTAAACATAAAATATATGTGAATCATATCAAAATCATTTTTCTAGAGGTTTAACATGTCAAACTAAATTGAGGTTTATAACTACCTTTTCCTATTTTGGAAAACTAGTTACCCAAAGTCACTTAAACCTGCATTTTCAAGGGCAT
Organism: Picea engelmannii; assembly: GCA_009831015.1. Taxonomy (NCBI): domain Eukaryota; kingdom Viridiplantae; phylum Streptophyta; class Pinopsida; order Pinales; family Pinaceae; genus Picea; species Picea engelmannii. The sequence continues at coordinate 706,371 of ML782159.1, read as the reverse complement.
AAAAGGAAACATTCATGAAGAAGAGGGGGATGGAAATTTTGGATAGAAAAAAAGGATGAGTGCTCAGATCCCAAGAGGTCAAATCAATTGCAGTGGATCAGAAAATCAACCAATGGATTCACCACTGACACTGTAGATTTCGTTTCGCGGCACTACATATGATGTTTCTTCTTCCTTTGTTTATGTAACCTTCTTTTGTAAATAAAAGTCTCTTCTTTTCCATGAATGTAATCTTTTCAATATTTTTTGCAGCTAATAAAATATTTTGCAGGCTCAATCACATTTTATTCTTTATGGTTCTGCATGAACATGGGTTTAATAATAATTATGATATGCTACTGATTATTATTTTAATTTATTTCAGGGTTATTAGTAGAGTGTTTTATTTAATTGATATTTATTACTGCTTGTTTTTATTGAAGAACATCCAACACAGAAATCAATTTTGTGCAAGGATTCATTTATATTGTTAGGCTATGGAGTTTAGGTGAAAAGGTCAATTCATTTTCATGCATATGGTTGGATTTTCTTAATTCTTTCCATAAGCTTTCTTCTTATCTAATGTATCTAATGAATTCAAGATTGTTTGTCTTCCTAATTTACTTCTAATTTTATGTTTTAATAGATGCAAGGAATACTATGTTATCACCCCTAGCGTTTGAGACCCTTCTTCTATATCTTTCATCAACTTATTTTTATGACTCTGCTTGTTGGAAAGCTGCCCATTGGGGAGGCCCTGGTCTAATAGTTTGTTTGGAGTTGTTGCTTTCTCTATATTCCATTAAATCTCTAGTTATTTATTATTTTATTTATCTTCTCAAATATGGAATTAAGAATGTGTATTAAATGGTTGTTCTAAGTTCACTTTGAACAACATATTTTAGAGACTAATTAAGGGTTACCCCCTCTGGCCCAAGAGACAACTTGAAGCTTAAAGTGGCAAGGCTTTAGATAAGCCTCATAAGGTGCCTTGGAATTTTTCCTTAGCTAGGAACAACCTAAGGAACAACATTCTTTTGGTTTTGTTGTCAGGGATTGAAGTTTAAAAAGTTTGTTTTCCCTGGTTAATGACAAAAGACAAGTTCTGACTCTTGGTGGTGAACGGGAAAAAAACAATAGGCGTTTAGTTTTATAAAGAATATTTATCATCTCCAAGTTTTAATAACTCTAAAATGTTTCCATTGCCAACACAATTACTTCCATAGTAGCTATGAGGTACGCTCCTTTAATTTTTTCTACTCTTCTTGGTTTTCCTAATGATATGCTTGATACTAAGATATGGGGTAGCTATCTTCCTCGATTTCGAGAAGATCATTATTATATCCCTGGAAAACATTTACAAGAATTTCATGAGTGTATGAATATTTTAAGTATTGTTCATGAAGATGTGCTAATTAATCTTTTCATGATGTCTTTGGCAATACATGCTTGAAAATGGTTTATAGGTCTTCCTTTTGCTAGTATTTCTTCTTTAAAATATTTTCATGCATGTTTTCACTATCATTGTAGGTTAATTTATCAAGTTGATCTTCTTTTTGAACATTGTTGTAATGAAGAATATGAAATAGAACATAACCCTTATCATAGTAAAGGAGATGAGTAATCTATTGATAATGAATTTAAGCAAGAAAGTAGTGTTGAACAGACATTTTGGGATACAGTTTTGAGGAAAATCCTAAGTATGGAAGAGATGCATAACAGTAGAATAAAGAGGAGGAAGCAGGAGAAAAGTGCGCAGTAAAGGCGCATTGAGGAACAGAGCATGCAGTAAATCATACTTAGCAGCGAATCAAGAATATCAAGAAAAGCAATAGAATAAATCAGAGACAAAATGGATGAAAAAAAGGATAGAAGTTCGACATGAAAAAGGAGAGAGACGTAAAAAAGAAGGAAGAACAATATTCAGGCAAGAAAAAGTAGCATACAGGTGCAAAAGAAGGAAAAGCATGCCCAAACAAAAATTCAACAAAGTTTTAAATGAGTCATGATGAGTTGTCATAGATTTTTGAACCCTAATTTCATGTATAAATATGTAATGCGTTGGGAAGAATAGGGGTTATGTTCTATGTCTTGGAGTATGTAATGATTTTGAGAGCTGTCGAGTGGGTTTGGTAGAGGATGAATTTGTTGATTGTTGATTCCTTTGGATCTAGTCAAGAGAAAGAGTATATATGTGAGGATTTAGGGGAAGATGCAGAGAGAGAGGCTTGCACTGCAAAGCGACTAGGAGAGATGGGAATTGACCTTAATGTATCTATTGTAGCGCAATGTGCAAGCTTGGAGGGATTACATAACACATAATAAAGAAGCCAGTCGTTGGGGACGTAGGCCAAATTTGGGTGAACCATGTTACCATTTGTGTTTCTACATGTGTGTTTTTAGTGATTGGTTATGAATAATATGTTATGCATGTTAGAGTAGATTTGTTTACAATATGGTTATTTCGTAGTAGTTATGGGTATTATGGTGAATGATTTACATTGCAACTTGTGTCACAATGATACTACATAACATATTTTGCTAAGTAACTTAATAATAATAGACGCATGATAATGCACATAGAGTAAATAAGTAATGAGGAATCTGTTAATGGCCTCTTATCCCCTTACGCCTACAGAAACTTGGTTCCTGCAATCCTAGTAGATACCTAAGGTGAGATTTTCCCTACAAGCAGGGGATGTTGAAAGGGTCGATATATGAAGGGTTTTGCTGGTTAGATAATTTGAACCTAGGGTCTTACAACCATGCACCAAAAAATGGTTCCATTGTGAGGAACTGAAATCTATAGTTGAGGGAATGTTTTAGGGGATGACTAAGAAAGAGATCACTGAATGGATAGAATGGAAGGAATGAGAATTTTCCTAAAAACATAATAGAAAGCCTTAGATGAGCGACGAACAATGGATATAAAGGTATGTGTACACATAACTGCATGAGACTTCTTTGGCGAGTTTCCAAATATTTTGACTAAGTCACTAGAAAGATGAGTGGAGAACACTGGAAGGTACCGAAAATATGCTTCGAGGAACTGGAATCCTGAGATGGCAAGACAATTGAACTTGGTAAGAAATAAAACTTCTCACATAGTTGATTTTTGGTTGTATAGTATATAGGGAGGTTATATTATGGAATTTGCAATAGAATTTACACAGTCCTATAGTGTAGTGGAAAGCAATTTATTTAAGGGTCCATGTGGAAGGTTTATGAATTCACTAAGTACCTAGATAAAGATGCTCCTCTATGACAAGTGTGTTGTGATGATGGAATTTGAATGCTAATGGGATACACACACATAGGGGAATTGGGAGATGAATGAGGGATAGTATGAAGGTAGGAAAAATGAAGAGGGGGATGGACAAGGAAGGGAAGGAATGAGGATGTAGAGAGATGAAGAAGGTATACCAGAAGACAATGACAAGTTTGTAGTATTTCATAGTGGAGGAAGGTACAAGAGGATGAGGACTAGGGCTGAGAAAGGAGATCCACGCAATGCGTATGAGTGGAGAGGAACTTGCATAGTAGTCTAGGTTATTGAGGTACCATGCATAGAAGAAGAGGTAGAGGATTCTTAGTTCAGTCCCATAATAGAATAACCAGTAATCCCTACACAAGATGGATCCTGTGTCGAATCCACGACCTCGTGTGCATCATCAAGATTAGAGGTAACAATTGAGGATTTTTGAAAAGAAATTTTAGTGAGTAAATGAAGTCATAATAGTAGCAGTCATGATAGTGGGAGTAGTGCATTGAGCCCGAGAAGTGGAAGCAATGCATCAAGTCAGAGTCAACCAGAACCACTAAGGGGGGGTACTACACAAAAAAATATGGAAGGGTTGGACCATACATTGAGACTACATGAGTTCTAGGGAGTAATATCAAAGGATCCATAACAACATCTATTTATCTATGAGACAATTTGGGCCGAAAAGAATGTCCAATATGCGGCTAAAAAGATCACGTAGTTGAAAACAACGTTTATAGGTCGTTCGAAATGACTTATGGTTGAGTTTTATTTGCATGAATTAATTGACCATTGGGAAACTTAACGAAAGAGTGAGAAAAGAAAAGAAATTATACATCCATTAACATAATTGCAGATCTGAAATGCAATGAAAAAACAACAAACCATAATGCACAGGTTGATAACGGAGTTCGGCACAACTTTGCCTACGTCTCCGGGCCTTTTCTCTATGAGGGAGGCTTCTTTATTTCTATTTGAAAGCTTATTAGTACATCTTTACAAGGCCAAATGGCTTCTAGACTGATCTAGTCATGTTCGCACAGATCTCTAGAATCTTGCACAACTTACGACACCTGAAACGGATGTCCCGAGCTCTCAGAAATCGTCCGACAGCATCTCCTCCTCAACAACTTCCCTGCCTCCAACTGGCTTTGACTTGGCCTTGCCTCAGCATCTCTGCTCTCCAAAACCGTCAAAAAACTGTCCAAAATCTCTCCTCCTTGGCCTCAAATGGCCTTGGTTAAATAGTGGGAAAGTTGGTTGTTCATCCCCAACTTCCTCCCAAGAATTAGGCTCTAAAAAAGCCCAATAACCCTTAAAAATGGATTAATTACATTAAAAATGCAGTTTAAAAACCCACTCATAACTATATAATATAGTTATATAAGCTTTAGCACCTTAAACTTGGGCGCGCGCCACCCTTTCTTGGTCACATGACTCAATATGGCCAAGCGCTAKCCCAAAGGGCTAAGCGCTGGCCCTTCTCATGCGTTGACACCTGGTCCTGTTGTGCAACCATACGACCGTTGAACAACCACCCGCACCCATTTAACAAAGGTTTAAGTTATATTATAAACAAACCACAGGTTATCATTCAAATTACCCCGCGCCATTCATCCGCGCTCCTTATTACATGCCACGGTCACATATTAACGCAAAGAAACGGGGGTCAGGGCTAAGCTTCGGCCCCTCCCCCCGCCAATTAATACAATATGTAAATTTAAATAAAATTAAATTTATACATATAACAAACAACACCCAATGGTGTATTGGACAGGCGGACGGAGTTAAAGCATAGATTTAGGTGGAGGTCCGGGGTTCGAATCCCTCGGCCCCAAAACTTTTGACATAGCCCTCATTGGCTAAACCCAGGGTGCCACGTGGCAGCCCGTGATTGGGCCATGTGGCACCCAACCACTTGCCAACAAACTGCCACGTGTCGACATCCAATTGGTCCACGTGCCTCAACCGTACTGCCACGTTACCCACCACGTCAGATTTGTCGTATGCCACATCATCTGCCATGTAAGCCTGCCACATCAGCTGCTGACATCACCCTGCCATGTGTCACCCTTTCAGTGGTGACACGTGTCACTTCGGGATTGGTCCAATTGCACACCGAAAATGCCAAATTAGCCTGACACGTGTCACGCTCTGGAGCCACCACGTGTCCTGTATGGACCTGCCACGTGTCATCGTACAGACCTGCCATGTGTTGTCCCCTAGTGCTGCCACGTCACCTGTACGGACCTACCACGTGTTATTGTATGGACTGAAACGTGTCCTGTACGGAATGTACGGACAGGTACAGTCAACATCCAAAATATTGCATGTTTGGCTTGGCGGACAAAATGCGATATCTTCTCCATATGGACTCCGTTTGACAAAAAAATTATACCACTGGAATCAGGAAGACGAGCCGGACGCAATGGTGTTAGTTTCGTCGGATTCTGAGAACTTTCATTTTGAGCATTTTTCATGCCCTGACAGCCTTCTGAATCCGATTTTGGATCACACCTCCCAACAATAAGACCTTTTGGTCCCCAAAAGGTTACTGACCATTCGACAAGCTCAGGATAGGCCACCCGGCTTGCTCTTCATCTCTGAAAGATGATTACATCAGGGGAAGAAAAACACAATGAAGCCGAGACATCCACTTCTGGCAGATCCAAGTCACTGCTTTCTTTCCCTCACGGTGTTCTTCTTTCTTTGCTGGTAATCCGTCGTCCTTCGTGGGTGCATGAAAAATCCTCTTGCCCTTCTTTGGACGAAGCTCTGGTTTAAGCTTCCAACAGCTAGCCTTTTGATGTCCACTCTTGTTGCAAAATGTACAATGAGTTTTTGGCATCCAGACTTGTTTAACCTTCTCCTTCTTTCGTTGTGGACTTGAGCCTTTATGTCGCATTTCCTTCTTGGATGACATAGGTTTCCTGTACAAAGTTTGTCTCTTCCAACACTTGGCAACACAATGCTTAGGTGAAAGACAATAAGTACATGGATAAAGTTTCCACAAGTTCCGGTTTACTTGATTATGCTTGTTATAATCA
>ML782159.1:675233-698685 GCA_009831015.1 Picea engelmannii | reverse complement strand
GATTAATTACATTAAAAATGCAGTTTAAAAACCCACTCATAACTATATAATATAGTTATATAAGCTTTAGCACCTTAAACTTGGGCGCGCGCCACCCTTTCTTGGTCACATGACTCAATATGGCCAAGCGCTAGCCCAAAGGGATAAGTGCTGGCCCTTCTCATGCGTTGACATCTGGTCCTGTTGTGCAACCATACGACCGTTGAACAACCACCCGCACCCATTTAACAAAGGTTTAAGTTATATTATAAACAAACCATGGGTTATCATTCATATTACCCCGCGCCATTCATCCGCGCTCCTTATTACATGCCATGGTCACATATTAACGCAAAGAAACGGGGGTCGGGGCTAAGCCCCGGCCCCTCCCCCCGCCAATTAATACAATATGTAAATTTAAATAAAATAAAATTTATACATATAACAAACAACACCCAATGGTGTATTGGACAGGCAGACGGAGTTAAAGCGTAGATGTAGGTGGAGGTCCGGGGTTCGAATCCCCCGGCCCCAAAACTTTTGACATAGCCCTCATTGGCTAAACCTGGGGTGCCACGTGGTAGCCCGTGATTGGGCCACGTGGCACCCAACCACTTGCCAACAAACTGCCACATGTCGACATCCGATTGGTCCACGTGCCTCAACCGTACTACCATGTTACCCGCCACGTCAACTTTGCCGTACGCCACATCATCTGCCATGTAAGCCTGCCATGTCAGCTGCTGACATCACCCTGCCATGTGTCACCCTTTCAATGGTGACACATGTCACTTCGGGATTGGTCCAACTGCGCACCGAAAATGCCAAATCAGCCTGACACGTGTCACGCTCTGGAGCCGCCACATGTCCTGTACGGACCTGCCACGTGTCATCGTACGGACCTGCCACATGTCATCCCCTGGTGCTGCCATGTCACCTGTATAGACCTACCACATGTTATCGTACGGACTGACACGTGTCCTGTATGGACTGTACGGACAGGTACAGTCAGCATCCAAAATTTTGCCTGTTTGGCTTGGCAGACAGAATGTGATATCTTCTCCATACGGACTCCGTTTGACAAAAAAATTATACCACCGGAATTAGGAAGACGAGCCGGACGCAATGGTGTTAGTTTTGTCGGATTCCAAGCACTTTCATTTTTGAGCATTTTTCATGCCCTGACAGCCTTCTGAATCCGATTTCGGATTAGGGGGGTACTACACAAAAAAATATGGAAGGGTTGGACCATACATTGAGACTACATGAGTTCTAGGGAGTAATATCAAAGGATCCATAACAACATCTATTTATCTATGAGACAATTTGGGCTGAAAAGAATGTCCAATATGAGGCTAAAAAGATCACGTAGTTGAAAACAATGTTTATAGGTCGTTCACTAGTATGGTACATGAAGATGCAGAGTACTACACCGACAGATCAAGCAAGGAATCTATAAGAAATTAGATAAGCATTGTTGAAAGAATTCAAGAAATCAAAGTCAGAGTTGCAATACATTACAAATTCGAAGGAGATTAAGCAAGTATAGACCAAGTCAGTTTGGGATTTCGATCAAAGGTTTAAGGATGTGATGGGTAGGTTGAAATTCCATATTCCTAATGAACAACACAAGGAATGGTTTATTATGGGACCCCTACCACACCTATGTGGGCCATTGATACAACAAAAGGTTACGTCATAGTTTGAAGATTTAGAGAGATAAATGAATATGGAAGCATCTCCTATAGGAGATGGTGGGGGAATGGCACAAGTATATATGTAGTTAGTTTCCTTAACCATTCAATTGGAAGATATTATAAAAGGGAAGGAGAAGCGAGAATAGGTCTAATGCACCAAGTGCAGGACGACATGTCACCAAAAAAATGAATTCCCAAGTTTTTGTAGTATTTGGAAACTGGAGCATCAAATCCATTACTAGGATAATGATAATGTGAAACATGTAAGAAATGGGGGCATCACTCACATGATTTTCCATTATTGCATAAGTACCAAAGTATGCCAAGAAATGTATTCTGTATGTTTTGCAAATTAGTAGGGCACGAAGAAAAGGATGTTCATACATTCAATATTATGAGAGAGTGCACTTTGGATATGTACAAAATTCAGGAGGAGAATGTTGCGACTGAAGGAGCATCTCCATAATATAATACTCGGAGAGGTTTTAACCAAGGAAACCAAGGAGGATTTGGTAGAAGTCGAGGAAGAATGAGTTTTGGTAGAGGAAGAGGGCCAATAATATGTTAAAATTGTAATCAATCGAGACATTTGGCTCATGACTGCCCAAATCCTTGTACAACTTACACATACTATAAAGCATTGGACCACGTGATATAATGCTGTCGTGGACTACTGGAAAAATGGAAGGTAGGGGGAAATCAACATCAAAATCCAAATCAGAATGTCCAAAAAATATCAGCATAAATACAAGACGAAGGACCTAAAATATAAATTTTTATGCGTGGAGGAGATAGAACAAGGAATGTTGCGGCAATTGGATGAAGTTAGGTTGAGAAATGGGTGAATAAATCAACAGGGCCTACACCGATGTTTGACCCATGACAAGAGAAAGAGACATACATGAAGAAAAGGAAGGAGATATTAGGAGTGAATTGGGTATCATCAACATCATCTATGCCCCCTGTGGTTGACATTCCTCTAGTGTATGATTATACTATCCCAGAAAGGCCATTGGAGAAGGTAAGTACTTTAAGAGAATTCCTTAAAATTTGCTTAGAACTGATGAAAGACAAAACCGTTTTGAATACATGATGTAGAATGATTGATCAGTGCACATAAGAAAGGGAATTTCCTACCACACAGAGGGTAGTACATCAAGTATTGCGCAAGAAGAGGACCAATTGAGAATTCAGATTAAGTGCACAAATTGGAGAGTATGATGTGAACAATATTATGTTAGACTTGGGTTCTGATGTAAATGTGATACCAAGAAAAACCTAGGAAAGGATGGGGATCTAAGGTTTATTTGGTCACATGTTCAAGTAAGATTGACAAACCAACAAAAGATAGTACGAATTGATTGATTGACATGGGTACCTGTGAACATAGATGGGGTGCACAATATAGTAAATTTCAAAGTTATCAAAATTGTGGATGATAGCTAGCCATACCCAACACTAATGGGGTTATAATGGGAATTTTACAATTAGTTGAACATTAATTTGAATAGGAGGGAGATGATATTTGAAGTAGGAGATTACAAAGCTACTACGCCATTAGATCCGATAGAAAGAAAGGTACATATATCCAACAAAAAGGAATGGAATTAATAACTTGTATAATATGATTGCACTAATGGATGAATATGTTAAACCCAAGTCAGATGGTGCACTAAGTTGGAGGCGTTTAGCTCATGTGTGTTAGACTCAAAGGAAGGTTTGGAACATTAGGAGAAGAGGATGCATGAAGTATCAACATGTGCCTGCATTACTCGGTCATTGCAGTGGATTGAAGCATAGTTATGTGCACCACCTAAGTATGATGGATTGATTGATATAGAAACATTTGTGTAAATGTTTGAGTTACAGGTACTGGAACAACAAAGATTGTTGACATTAGATGTTATCTTGAAGGCCACTCCAACTAGGTGATGGATTGTGCAAAAAAATGAATAAAATACTTGCAACATTGTAGAAGATTGATGCAAATTAGAATTGGTACCGAGGAATATATTGCATTGAAGTATATAGGGGAAGGTGATCCAACAAATCATATTGTGTAGTGTAAAAATACATGGGGTTCACTACCAAAGGAGGAATCGACACACCAGTTCATACATACATTGGATACAATTCCAAATAATTGGTATATGGAACTGGAAATGCATAAAGAAACAATGTATTGGGACAAGCTAACTTAGAGGTTTAATGTAACATTTAATTTCAAACATGGATATTTGTTACTACATACAGCCTTGTAGGTCATCTGAACCAGGATATTTTCAATAGAGGGAACAATGGAAGTAGTACCTATGTTTAGTGTGCACAGAGACTCCAGAAATGTTCATGAATTATTGAAATGTTATAATGTTGCTAAAGAAGAGAAAGATGAGGAGGATCTAAAGAATATACAATTAACTCAAACAGAAGGGGAACCCGTGGTAGAAGGACCAAAGCTGGAATATGTTGCATATGCACAACCACTAAAGACATGAAAAGTAAATAATGGAACGAAGGAAAACCCAAAGTTTGCACACATAGTCGATTACTGGAATGATGAAATTATGGAGAAAATTGCAGTCTTACTACGTGCGTATCATGATATATTCCAAACCACATTTTCAAAGATGAAAGGGGTAGTTGATGAGTTAGGAGAAATGAAGATTCCTTTGAAACCAGGCGCTAAACTAGTTAGACAGATACCCTATAGGATAAATACAAAGTACAAAGAAAAGGTAAAGGAAGAGATAGACCACATGCTAGTGGAAAGAATCATTGAGCCAATCTAAGAATAAAAATGGATAATTCCAATTGTGGTGCAAGATAAGAAAATAGATGGAATTAGGATCTATGTCGACTTAAGGAAATTGAATGACACATGTCTAGATGATCCATTTACGAAACCATTCATAGATGAAGTGTTAGAGAATGTAGGAGGTCAGGGGGCCTATTCTTTCATAGATGGTTTCCCGAGCTATCATCAGATTAAAATTTTGTAGTAGGATAGGCATACGACTACTTTTGTGATAGAATAGGGAAGCAATCAATATACAATAATGCCTTTTGGGTTGAAGAATGCAATTGCCATGTTTTCAAGAGTAGTTGTCACAACCTTTAATGATTTTATTCATAAATTCTTTGAAGTTTACTTGGATGATTGGAATGTGTTTAGTTTATTGAAGAACCATATAAAGGTGCTTAGGTTAATGTTGGATAGGTGTAGACAGTGTCAAATTTCGTTGAATTTGAAGAAATGTATTTTTTCGCAGCATTTGGAATTTTGTTGGGTCATGTGGTATGTAAGAAAGGCTTATTAGTGGATCCTTACAAGATTGTAGTGATTTTGGATTTACAATCACCTACATCATTCAGATAGTTGAGAGAAACTATGGGTCCTACAGGATACTACAAGAATTTCATTAAGGGCTATGTGGAGATTACAACACCCATGGAGAAGTTGTTGAAGAAAGAAGTGAAGTTCAAGTGGAACAAGGACTGCTAGAAAGGGTTGGACACTTTGAAGAAGAAATTAGTTACGACGTCGATTTCAATATTTCTAGATTGGGGAAAGGAGTTTCTTCTTCACGTCAATGAATCGTCCATAGCTTTGAGAATAATATTATCTTATTCGGGAGAAGGAGACACATACTAGCCAAATTTTTTTGCAAGTAGGAAGCTGTCAAAAACATAAAAGAATTACACTATGACAAAATGAGAGGGATTGGATATGGTATATGGACTATGGAAGTTTCACCCCTATTTGTTGGGTTCTCATTTTAAGATGGATACAAACCATTTTGCACTAAGATACTTAGTCAACAAGGCAGTGTTTGGGGGGGGGGGGGGGGGGGAGAATATGAATATGGTTACTATTGTTCCACAAATACGATTTGAAGGTAGTTATGAAACTAGGAAAGTTGAATGTAGGGCCAGATTAGTTATTGTGCATACTCTGAAGAGAAGATGCGGGGAATCTAGATTACAATTTTATGGATGCATAATTATTTTTAGTTAAAATGGTGGATGACTACTTTGCATACATTGTATAGTTTTAAAGTAAAAGAATGGATCCATTTGAAATGATAGTGGTGTAGAAGAATCATTTAGCGGATAAAGAAGTGTACTTTCAACTAATTGCAAGAAATTTATACAAGTTGGATGCATATGGAATATTAAGACGATGTAAGGTAGAGCAGAAAAGGACAATTATACTAGCATAAGCACACAAAAGGATACCAAGAGGACACTATGCAGGTAGAGAAACCACGTAGAATATTTTGTGTGCATGGCTCTGGTGGTCCACACTTCACAAATATGCTAAAGAATAATATTAGGAATGCAATGTTTTTGAACAAGTGGGAAATCCATTTAGAAGAGATGAAATGTCGTTGAACCCACAAGTTACACTGCATGAATTTGATAAATGGAAAATATTGTGTTGAACCAATCAATCCACCAACGAGAAGAATATGAGCTTGATACATAATCACTTCGATAGAGTATTTGACAAAATGGGCTAAAGTTGCATCATTTATAGATTACATTGTAGAGACTACTACGCGGTTTCTGTTCGAGATTATAGTGACAAGATTTGGAAGTCCGTGCATGTTATTGAGTGATCAGGGGACACATTTCTCGAATAAAATAATTGAAGCATTAATAAAGGAATTTCAAATCCATCACCAAAGAAGCAAACCATATCACCCTTAGGCCAATGGCACTGTAGAAGCCTTCAAATTTCGTTTGGAGAATGTTTTGACTAAGATCTGCAACATAGGAAGAGATTGTTGGAGTTACTTCGCACATACCTAAGATTTATTTTTCCTAGGGTTTTTCCTATGTTTATTAGTCATTATATAGTCTCCTAAAGTTTATGGGAGAATATTCTCTTCATTTTTCATTTCAGTTTGATTAGTTGAGTGGAGTCTAGATGCTACATTGGGTTTATCACCATGTAGCATTGGGATCATCACCAACTAATGTGCATTGTGCTTGGGATCATCACCATACTAGCGCATTACTCATGATTCCTTGAGATCCTCCTCACTTCACTCTATTTCAGTCAATTAATTGAAGACTAGTACTCTAGTTAACTTAGCTAGGTGGTAGTTCACTCCCGTAACTGCTCGAGAGACTAGACTAGGTGGAAGTTTACTCCCGTAACTGTTGGTGTGTGTACAAATCACTCTAGACCAACACTATGGAGCATTGGATTATCCTCTAGTTCACATTGGTTGAGTTATACATAGTATATCATGTCTAAATTATCATTCATTCATTTGGTTAATGATAATTATTCCATTCTTTCTCTCCTGCCTCTCTTTTCTTCTATTTTCTCCGCACCTGTGTATGTCAATTCCCAGCTAGATCTATTCTGTCCAGGTTAAACACATTTACATGGTATCATAGATGATGGGCTACTAGGTAAAACACACACTAAATTTCTTTTGCAGGTACCAAATATTGAAGACAACGGAAAAATGGAATTTCCAAAAGAATTCATTCTTACACCTTACAATTTCTTTGCATGGAAGGAGAATATTATAATGTATCTTAGAAGAAGAGGATTGTATAGTTTAACCATGAACACAGAGACAAAACCAACATCATCCATAGAAAAATAAAAGTATCTAAATCGAATGGATGAAGCGTTCAAAACAATTTGTAGTGTCATTTCTCTTGAAATACTCTTTCACATATCCTCCTATAAAATCCCCAATGAATCCTGGAACACCATGGAAGGGATTTTTGGAAAATAGTTCAAGATTAGGGGACACATGATAAAGTTGGAATTTCTCACATTGGATTGAAAAACCTTTGACAATATCCAAGATTTCTTTACCAAATATAAGGATTTTCTATCGCAACTCAAGGCTTGTGGCGTTGATAAATATAAGGAGGAGAAACAAATGGTTCTCACCATTCTATCCAAAATTGGTCTATAATACTCAGTGTTTGTATCCACATTTCATTCAGTTAGGTTCACCTCTAGATCTACCTAGAATATTCCCTCTCTTGAGGCCTTTATTGAATCTCTGACACAAGAGCAGAACAAGCTCATCAATATGGGAAAAATAAAAGGCCTAAAGGCGCATGTACTTACTATGCAATATGGAAGTGGTCATCAATATCATAAATCTAAAGAAAAATACAAAAGGAAGTCATATGCAAATCCAAAGAAGGAAGGGTACTCAAAACCCTTCTACGATGCCTCTGGATCCAAAGGTGGAAAGGGAAGAAAAGGGGAGAAATGCAATTACTACCGTAAAGGATTCAATACAGAATCTACATGTATGTAGAAACAGATAGATCTAATACCCAAATTCTTCAACAAAACAACAAATTCCAAAAATTTGTTGTATGTAGAAACAGATAGATCTAAACAGAATCTGCATGTATGTAGAAACAGATAGATTGAGAATATGCTGCACGTTCCAAAAAATTTCGTCAATCTTCTCTCCATGTATCATATGACAAACTCTGAAACTGGAAAGAGAGTCATATTCACACCTGATGCAGTGGATATCTATGACATGCAGACCAATTCCAGGGTTGTGTTGAGGGGTCCTAAATCCCTTTAACTCAACAAAATGAACCAAACCCACCACTCAGGCCCAATTAGACTCTGCAACATTTAATGGTGGAATGGTTCCCCATATCTTGTGATCTGGCCAAATAATCGATGTGATTTACATTTTCTTACGAAGGCTTCTCCTTCAGTTCAGAAGTTCTCTTTTTTATTTTATTTTCTCTTATAGGTGGAACCAATACAAGATAAAAGCTAGTATAAACCAACTAGGTAACAATAGTGTGAAAATTGTAACTAATGGAGAAGGATGAGCTTGGGATAACCCTTTCACTCTAGCATGTAGACAACAATTATATACCACAATCCTAGTAATAATACATTAACCTGCTGGTGTTCCAATTATTGACTGAGGTGTGATTATCAAAATAAAACACATTTGAAATAAACGATGGCAAGAACAATAATTCTCTTAACTCTAATCATCATTCACATAATAACACAACGATTTAATTTTCATCATTAAAGACAACAAATGTAAAACATTGAATCGGATAACTTATCAACAGATTTAGAAGATATTACTTGTTACAACATCCATTCATGAGATGAAATCAGAAATAATTCTTCTCCACATCCAATCATACACACTTTTGATGAAAACACATAAAATTGCCTCTGGTCCTAAACATGACTTCTCAATTAAGGCAGCTCCCAAATAGTTCTTTACAAAATCCAAAAATGAGGGTCTTTGCAACAACCATCGACCTTTTTCTATCAGGTTAATCCTCCTATTTATAACATACTATTAACTAAAATAACTATTAAAGTGCATCTAAGTAAAACAAAACTTGCTACATGGCACTCTCTTCTATCAGTCATCACAGAGTCATTAAATGGTCTCATTTGAGAGGATGACTCTTCTCATACTTCGACCACTTAACAAAGAGATTCTCACATGTGTTAGCATATTGGAATCTATGTTGTTCTATTGGGGCAGAAAGGATCTCTCATATCTCTACTACATGTGATCGATACTTGACTATTATAGCACTTAACTGCTATAACATGGCTCGATCTTTGATCGGGTGCTCCATGAACTGTTGCACTTGCCCTGGCACCATGTCTGCCACCATTTCTATTTCCTCATCCCATGATGAGTCTTGTTCGGTATGTGATTTGACTATGTCATTGGGTGTGCCGAATTTGGGGAGGCTGATGTCTCGCATTGTTGGGTTGATCTTGGTCCAAATTTTCTCGCACTCGGTCCATTTCTCTTGGATTTCCTGATGAGGTTCATGAACCATTTTTACCCAATATTCGACCGATTTCCTTATGCATTTGATGTTGTTTTTATTTAGTAACTGAATGTCGTGCTCTTCGGTGTCTCGGCCTTGTTGCACCCCGCTGATATAGTTGATCCTTTCCAGAGCTTGGTGTGATTTCTCGTACCACCTCTCCATATCCTTTCACATTGCCAATGCCATGAGGGTGTCTTATTGAAGTTAGGATATCCTTGCAATGAATAGGTGTCGTTCATTTGTAAATTTTTTGTAGGCATCCTTGAATTCGCTCCTTAGGAACATCGCAACCTGTGTGGTGTCCTGTTACTACTTCGCCAAGTGGCACAAATGTTCCAATTCTTTCAGAGAATCAACCAACTCCTCTTCATCCCCTTTTTCTTCGTCCAGGGTGGCATCTTTGATTTCCATCCCTACACCGATAAGTTCATATGTTTTGGCATGCTCTATATTTATCAAATTTTCCTTCGTGGTGTTGAGGATGGAGCAATCTAGAGTGGTCCTCCTCTTCTTGGTGGGTCTCCACATGATAGATTTTTTTTTCCGATCATAAGAGATGGCATGTATGTTAGCGACTTGATTCACGGGTTCAAGGATTTGCTGATCCTCAGGTGAGTGTATTTCCCAAGCTCCCGATGGTATATATTTGTTCAATACTAGGTTCTTGAACTTCCTCCATGTGTTCTGAAAGTATGGCTTCTGTTTGTTTCTCATTGAGAAGTTGAGTATTGATTGAAATTGAGGCATCTAGGGTATACTCAGTACTTACTTGATCATTGGTCATTGAGACGTCGATTTCCTATTGTGGAGCTTCTTCATTTTGTTCGCCCAACCTTGGTTCATCCTTCGGACTATCCACTTGGGTCTTCGGTGCATCGGGTATCTTAGTGTCTAATACAATTTCAACCTCTTGTTCATTTTGTGGAAGGAGAATTTGAGCGTCGATATTTGGGGAAGATTCCTTCTCTAGCTCCTTTTCCTTTATGATCTGTACATGGGTCACCAGGGATACCTCCGGGATCTCTTCATCATCACAGATGTTTATCAATTTGCTGAGGGGGTTTGGTGTACTTTCTCTCCCTAATATTTCGAATATCTCCGGCTGAGCTGAAACAATCCATGGTGCTCCAGCTTGTGGCATTGTGATTTCAGGTTTGTCTAACCCAGCGATTTCATCAGGTTTGCTTATGCCACTATCATTTCTTCCCTGTATCTGAGGGCCTCTTGAGCCGATTTCTCTATGGTTGGCGCCTGTTCATCTAGGCTCATGGCCCTAAACCTGGTCATTTTGGGGTCGATCATCCTTGCCACCACCTCATCCCAGTATTGGGAATTTTCTATGAATATTTCATCTTCAACTTTGTCATGGGTATATGGCCAAAACGATGACACTTGAGAAGCAAGTTTCAATACTAGACCCTTTGGATCGTGTTTGTGGAATCGACCTATCTGGAATTTGAAATCTAGTTGGATCAACCCTTCTTGTTTGGCTTGAGTTGTGTCCTTCACCATGTAGAAACCTACATGGAAACCATAAGGTATGAATGCCCACTTCTTGTCCTTGACCAGGGTGGCATTGTAACCTTGCAGGATGGTCTAGTAGCATATCTCTCCCAGTACAAGCTGGTCAGGGACATGAGATGGTAGGAGATGTGGTGCTCCAGTGGCCCAAAAAACCCTGATGTAGGTGGCATGCTCATCCAAGTACCAATGGCCTACCTTTGATATCATCGTTTTGGCCACAACCGATAGCCTTGGGAATTCTTTCTTAAAAAGAATGAAATAAATATGTGTGATGAATTCATCATAGATGGGGAGTAACATTTATTGTACATGTTCTCCCATAGGATGCTAAAATATACATGGATCAGGAGCTTTGCAACATGCCAACTTAGATTCATGCTGGCAAAAATGTTTCTGGCGCACATGACATCAAGTAAATATGAAGCCATGTAGAAGGCTGGTGTCTCTCCTTCCTTTGACATCTGATCCTATTGTATGTAGATTCTCAGTTGATTAGAAATTATGGCTCCCCATTTGAAGCCACTCCCCAAAATCACCACTGTGTAAGATAAGGGCATCCATGCCTATGAAAATTTGGAGCAGTCCTTCTCCCCATATAATCGACAGATGAGAGCCATCAAGTAGATGTATGTCTCCCTTAGGTTGGCCATCTGGTACCAGCTAGTTCTCTCATTGGTGTATTTCTTGTCTTCCCTCCACTATGAGGCCATCATTTGGTTGGTGTCATGGCACTCATAGAACTTCATGACAAAATATGTATTCATCCATTCCTCAGGGTCTCAGAGTTTGTAATATTTTTGATCCTCTATCGAAAGGAAGATCCCAACACACCCACAATTGTTGTCATTGATTAAACACTTCTATGTGTCTGTGTGGTCGATGAGCCACTTCAGAAGTTCTATATAGGGAAAGACGGGGGTTCTTCTTGCTACCATGTGCAGGTATGACCACCGGATACTCATAAACACCTCTTCGTCAAGTTCCCTCACATCTGGGTCACAATGTGGGATATCATCTGGGTATTCTTCCCGACTGATCAATCTATAGAGATCTCCCCAATGTGGGAGTGTCGCCTTGGACCCTGTGATTGCCTTTGTATCTCCAAAGGATAGAGGCTGAGTAAAGACCTTCTTTGTCATTGTTTTGATAACAGGTTCTAGTCTTGGAGTGTATTCCAATTGCTTTGCGACCCTTGGAGAGGAGCCTTTGCCAAACTCTGGTTCTTTCAGCTTTGGTGCCCTTGGCGATCATCGAGTGGTTGGATTTATTGGAGGCATTATTCCTGCAATCAAACTAAACTTTTAGAGACTGTGTAAAGAATAAAACCGAATGAGAAACATATAATTTGTAGTCATGAAAAATTTATGGACTTAGATACGTACCTATGAAGCTTGGTAAACCTGGTTGTTTGATACTCATGGGATTCGTGTAGATTTTGAAGTACTCGTCTTGCTTCTTTCGATGCTCTAAATTTCCTTGCACGCAGAATGATTCTGCTTACAACGGTTCAAGAGAATTTAAACTAGTGAAGAACTTACAGTGTCACATGAGCCATTCAATTCGGGTGATGAGTGAAATTAAAAAAGATCTGTCGCTGAATCTCTGGAGCTTAAATTCATCGTGGGTTGACAGTGGAGGCATGGGGGGTGATGTGGTCTATCGATGATTTCAAAACGACCATGTTGATTGGCGCATGAGGTAGAAACTAATGTGAGATTTGGTATTAATTAGACCCTTAAATGCTCAAAATATAACCGTATCTAACGCTAAAACGTCCCATCATGTCGCTTTCTCAATGGGTGGATTAGGGATCAGGGATGCGCTACGAACATTTTCATGGATGTCCCTCGCACAAGCTTCAATGTCGATATATCTCATCGTACAATGTTGTCGTGGAAAATATGAATCAGATGTGTGGCTTGGACCTAGGGAACCAAGAATGACTCGAGGTAAAACTAGACCATACGGTTCTCCAATCTGGCAAAGAAACGTGGAGTTGAATCCTGGTGACCTAATTCACATGTATTAATTAGAATTAGGACTTTTCTTTAAGTTGTGCATTCTAAAAAAAACCTTGGCTTGCCGATGCTGAAATGTGTATAGGTTCAGAGATCAGTGATAAATCTATCACATGTTTTCTATGGATTATCTTCCTCGAAAAAATCCTAATGCCGAAATGTATTGGGGATCGCCGATCGAGAATATCTCTTAGCATGGTCACAATGATTGTGGCAATCCTTTTAGGTTTTCCCCGGTTTCGATAAGCATGTCAGGCATTGGCTATTAGTGATATCTTTCCCTTATTTGTTAACGTTTATTCCTCTCATCTTTTACCAATGTTTAAGGGGATCCGATATCGACGATATCCTTATGTAGTATTTGTCGTAAGACAAAAATTCCTTTTTTCGATACCGATGAAGATCGACACTTGGCGACTGAGGTTTCCTGAGTGATTATTTTTCATCTTTTCATTCCTTTCGATGTCGAATTTGAGCACGCCGGGTGAAGTGTTCTAGGTTGTTGATTCTTCATTTAGGTGTTAAGCCCTTTTAATTCATGGGGTTTCATAAAATCAAGCAAGCCTGAATAGCTGATGAGAGTCATGATAATAAGCGAAGACAAAAAAATTATCAAAATGAAGTCGAATTAGACAGTGCAAAGATCAAGTGGTACCCAAAAAGTAAAAAATGACAAAGGATTTTTAAGGTGTGTTGAGTGCTCAACAAATGGTGACTTATTGGGCAAAAGAAAAATCTATGTTTCTTCCTCGGGCTTGGTTGATGCAAAATCTGGTTTAGAACTCAACTAATTCTTTCTCATAGCCTCTTTTACCCTTGCATTTGAAATTCCCTGGTTAGTGCATTTGGGCCTGCCTATGGGGTTTCCAACCTTTATTCTTCCTTTGTTTCCTGTAACCCTGACTCATGCCCCCTTTGACAAGAGTCTAGTAAAGCATTCACTGACACTAAGCCTTTAGTTACCCTTATTCACTTGCTATGGTGTTGTTCTCCTACCAACGAGAATCCATAGGCCTGATGGAGACACCTCGACGTCACAGACCTTGCTCCGCTTCCAGCGAGCATCCATAGCCTCGACAAAGTTATCTGCATACCCTCTCCTACTGTGCATTGATTTGATATAGTTGATTGTTATTTACGCAGAATGCCCTGAGTGAGTGGGAGAGGATGACGTCTATTATTTGCAATAATGAGATGGTTAAGGTGAAATTTTCCTAGCTCTGTCTCTCAGGTACATGTAGTTCTTTCCATATTACCATCTTTCCCTTAGGGTTTCACCAGACCACCAGGCATACGCTTCATCACTTTTCCAAGGTTGTTCATCTGCGCGGGTTAGATAGAGAATCCCTTAAAAAAACCATAGGTTCCCCAACATTTCTTGTATTGTGAGTGATGAGTTAGGAACAGAGTTTTCTATATCGCATGATTTGAGATCGACCATAGTCTTGTTAAACAAAAACTTCAAAAGCGTAGAATAATGAAGAAACCTAAAAAAAAATGCATTCTGCAATTGATCTAGCTAAAACAAAACATCATGAAGACATAAACACAATGTTTTTTTTCTTTTTTTAATGCAAATATTGTTTTAGGGATTGGTCATTCACCGGGAGGGCACCGGGTTCCCCCCTTAGATTCTGCAATCAATACATGCCTACCTCGATATTCCTGACCACCTGGAAAGGTCTGAGCCATAGAGTCTAAAACTTAGAATGTTTTCCTTTCGGCTCATTTTCTCTATCCGATTTCAGGACTAAGTCTCCTACTTCAAAATTATTCTCTTTAGCCTTATGCTTATCAAACCACCTTTTCACTATCTGTTGATGATCTATGAATTTTGATTTTTCTTTCTCCCTTTCACGTTCCAGCATGAGGAGGGTATCAATTCTTTGTTGTATGACTGATGAGGGTTGTCCTCTAGAGTCCTGAGCAATTTGAAGAGATGGAAGATATAACCTGTTTGGGAGAATGGCTTCTTGTTCGTATACCATAAATTATGGGGAATTCCCTATAGCTTCCTTGGGTGTAACTCTGTTTGCCCATAAAGAATTATGGAGTGAATTATGCCAATTCCTTTGGTTATTTTCAACTGTTTTATTCAATATCCTCACTAGGTTCGTATTAGTTGATTTTGCCACTTTTTTTCCCCTTGGATAATAGTTTGTAGAGTATCTAATTATAATTCCTTTGTCCAGAGAAAACTCTGTTAATAAGGTGGAAGAAAAGTAAGCTACATTGTAAAAAAAAAGGACTGAAGGCACACCAAACCTTGTAATCAGTTGTTGTTCTATGAAATGGATCACCACCTTCTCGTTTACATGAGTCAGAGGGATGGCCTCTGCCCATTTCGTGAAATATCCGGTGGCAGTAATTATGTACCTATGATGTTTTGAAGAACTTGGTGTAATTTATCCTATGATATCTAACCCCCATTGCTCAAATGTCCTAGAAACGACCACTGGTTGGAGTGGGACAAGTGCTCTCTTTTCCCTCCCCATGCTTATTTGACAAGTCTTACAGTTTCTAGTGTATGTGTGAGCGTCTCTGAAAAAAGTAGCCCAATAATATCCATCTCTCAGTTTGTTATGAGCGGTGGTGTTTCCTACGAAATGTCCACTGGCAGGACCAACATGGATCTCCTTCAGAACTTTGTCTGCATATTCACGTTTGAGACATATTAAAAGTACCCCATCATAATTAACATGGAAGAACACTGAATTTATGAGGTGATATTGTGTGGATTTTAATTGGAGGGTTCTCCTTTCCCTAGGGTTTAGGTTTTCTGGGCAAGTCCCATGATGCAGGAGATAAGTTAATTTCTCATACCAAGACTCTTTCCCTGGGGAGATGTATGAAGCTTCACCACACCATAATGCCAATTCATTCTCCCATCTGGGGTCTTCAATTACTTGGTCCTAGGCTTTAGCTGCCAGTTTTCATAACCCTTGTCGCTTAACCAATTTAGCAGGTTTTATATCTAGATCAAATTCTTGGACTACTTCCATCCAATTTCCTCTTCTCTGACCCATCTCCTGTTGAGTAAATAGGGATCGGACTGCAGGGTGAGGCACGATGAATTTGGTATGGTTCTTAAGGATGTAAGATATGAAGTGTTTTACTGCCTTGTATACCGCATAGGCCTGCTTGTCTATAGCAGGGTCATTTAGTTCGACCCCTTGGAGGTTATTTCTCATAAATGATACAGGGGCCTCGTTGTTGTCATCGTCCTTCTGAGTTAATACTGTAGCTAATGATTGGTCGGAGGCAAAAGTATAGCGAAAAAAATCAATGTTGAAATCAGGGCTTCGCAACACTGGGGATTGAGATATTTCCGTCTTAATTTTGCTGAAATCCCTTTTTCGTTCATCGTCCCATTTAAATTCAACATCTTTATGAATAATGTTTTGTAAGGGTTTCATAGTTTCAGCGAAATTGGGGCTGAATTTCTTCACAAAATTGATTTTCCCAAAGAATGATTGCATAGCCTTTTTGTTGTGAGGTAATGGAAGTTCAGCTATAGCTTTAATCCTTTTTGGGTCTATGAAAATACCCGCTTGGGATACAATGTGGCCTAACATATTTCCTTCCTCGACACCAAAAATATTTTTCTTAGGGTTTAAGGATATACCGTATTTCCTACACCTTTCAAAAATATGGGTTAAGTGTTGGCTGTGATCCTCTCTGTTCTTTGAATACACAGTTATGTCATCCAAATATACTACTACACATATGTTGATTAGTCCTTGAAACACTATGTTCATGGCCCTCTGGAAGGTTTCCCCTGCATTGATTAACCCAAAGGGAATATGTTTATAAATGAAGGTTCCCCACTTGGTTTAGAAGGTAGTTTTCAAGCGGTCTTCTTCTTAGACTAGAACCTAGTTGTAACCTAAGAAGCCATCTAGCAGGGAGAAAATATCGGAGCCAGACACAGTATGAAAGAGTTACTCCATTGTTGGGAATGGGTAGTTGTCCTTTTCTGAAGCTTTGTTGAGGTTTTTGAAATCAACGCATAAGCGGATTTCCCCAAACGTTTTCCTGATAGGAACCAAATTTTCTACCCATGCAGAGTGTCTAACATAGAATATAATTTTGGCATCTAATAGTTTCTTCAACTCCTTACACATGAGAGGTTCCAGGGATGGGTGGTACTTCTATAGCTTCTGTTGGAAGGGTTTCACTTCAGGTTTTAATGGGATAGTGTGTTGAATGATACTGGTATCATAAGTTCTTAGATCTCGGTAGGACCATGCAAAGACATCTTGATATTCTCTAAAAAGTTTTAGATAGGCCTTCCTTTCCTCTTTAGATATTGTCTTGCCAAGTTTTATATTCTTGGGGTTTTTTGAGGTTTCTATATTTATAGTTTCATGCATGCGACAAGAACTCCCTGTCTTTGCATTCTTTGACCCTTTAAATCTCTCCCTTAGGTCAAAAATGTTTTCTAAATTTGCTATTCCCTTCGGTATCATGTGAGACCTCGATTTGTCAGTCGGTTGATCTGTCCGAGGATCAGTTTCTATTGATTGTCCCTGGAATACTTTATCGACAATAGCCAAGTCTTTGAAATTATCTTGGTTAGTCAAAAAGTTTATGATCTGTTCATCTCCTTCAAAGACATTCCAATTAGAAATATTGTTGGGCATTGATGGGTTGTAGAGTAATTCCACAGTGAACCAGGAGGCTTTATAATCTTCTAGAGGTGATAAATTTGAGGCAGTGATGGCCAGGGAATCAACAAGAATGTTCTTTGTTCTGGGGATCGTTGTAATGTTGAAGGCTTCAAAATGCTCTATTATCCTGTGCACCTCCTGTTGATAATTCCTCAGGTGTGGGGAGTTGCAATGCATAGTGGTCGTTACTTGTCTAACAATGATTTAAGAATATCCAAAAACTTTCAATTCTTTAATGTTTAAGTCTATGGACTTATTTAGCCCCTGTACTAGGGATTCATACTCGACGGTTTTGTTTGTGCACTCGAATTCTAGTGTACAGGACAGGAAATGTCGTTTACCTTTTGGGTCAATGAGGATGCACCCTGCCCCTAAACCATATTATGATTTAGATTCATCAAGGTATAAGGTCCAAACTTATGGGAAAAACCTATCAGTTTCCATTTTCTTGTCACTTTCCTCTTCTCCTCCTGTTTTTTCCGTGATTTCTAACGTAGGTTCTTGACAAAAGAGGATTTATTTTGCCGTCGTCGGCAGTTTCTCTTGAAAAATAATTTCAGAGTTTTTAGTAAGAGGAACATCATATGAGAGAGGAGATAAATTCCTGAAGTCAAAGTCGCATGAATAATTTCCTAGCACAAAGAAATATGTGGATGAGGTTTCATTTAGGGTTTCTAAGTCAATGAAAGTATGTTTTAGATATCTTTCCCTGTCGATCCTGATCATGTTTGTGTGCCCCTTTAATGGCAGCCAAAGGTGAGCCTAGTCTGTACTGAAGTATTCATTTAATTTCTCATACCAGTTTTGAATTAATAACAACCCATAAGCTTATGGTATATATACTACAATGATGTCAATTACTTGCACACATTTTGGGTGTGTCGCTATTCTGATCATTACATTTTTGAGTTCTCCCATGACCTTTACCTCGGTCTTGTCTAATTGTATAACATGTTTATCACTTTTCAGAGGGACTGCGTTTAATTTTTTGCAAATAAACAATGGCATAACATTGGAGGATGCTCCTGAGTCAACCAAACAATGATGGAGGTTTTTGTTGAAGACTTCAAACTCCAAAAGAAAGGGTGGGACAAAAGGTTTTCCTATGTTATCTTTAGAGAAGGTGTTCACAGTTGGTTTATTTCTTAGGTCTGTGGGAGTTAGATTTCCTCCTTGGTCAGTGCTTGTCATGGGGTTTTCTATTGACTTCAATGTTGGTAACAAAAAGTCCTTTTGTTGATGGATTCTGCACATGTCCATGACCGATATATTTTCCTTCACATTTTTCAAGTCTTCTACTATTTTGTAGTCTAAATTGGGAGATTCTCATGTATGGATGTTTATAGGGTTTATTCGGGGAGAAAAAGGTTCTTTCGGGTGATCGAGAGTTGGTCTTCCTCCCAAATTTTGGGTCGTAGTAAGGTCATTTTAGATAGGTTGACACTTACTTCATTTTTGCACAGCCAAGACATCTGCGGGTGGTTCTTAAAATTCAAATAGGTCATGGGAAGGCATAGGTAAACCAAGGTCCCATATCAACATGGTTATTTCTTCTGGTGGATAAACGCCTTCCTGATCGAAAATATTCATAGTTGAGCCGCTTTATTTTTCAGTTAGGGAGACTTCATCTAGAAACCAGTTAGCCATCAAATTCATGGCATGCACCCATTGAGGGAAGTCTCTTTCAGAGTGATTCTCTTGAAGATAGGTATAGAAAGAGTCAGATGCTGCATTTCCCAGATAGATGTTTAAGTTGGTTGGTGGAGGTTCAATTGCTTTGAAAGGTCGATTCCTTTTAAATAAAGGCTTATAGGGCCTTTGGCCTTGGTGTCCCTCCCATGCGCTTCTCTTCATGTCTATGATTTTGTTTGACAACTTCTTGAACATACGTTGTAGGTCCTCTATGTCCCCACTTTCCTTTCTAGAACCTTGTTCTGTTTGTTTCCCTGGGGGTCTAGTCAATAGTAGTCCTCTCCTGGGAGGATGTTGAACTTATTTTTTAACTAATGATACATGACCTTCTTTACATCCCTTCATTTGGAACTCTATCATTTTGAATTCTTCAAAATTATCAGCTAAGGTTGGTTTGGCAACCCTTTTCACAAACATGGAAATAGAAGCTGGGAGAGCATTAGTGTATGCTTCGATTTGCAACTCCTGAGTAGGTTTAGATTCGGGCTAGAATTTGTTTAAGATGCTGGTAAATATTTTATTGAAGTATTTAACCCTTTCCTTTGAACTCATGGTGGTGGCGAACAACTCAGCCATCAAATCTCCTCTAGTAGTTTCTTCTGCAAATTTATCTAGAAAATCCTTTTGAAACTTCGTCCAACTAGTTATGGATCCTACATGTAAGTTAAAATACCATGTGGATGATGAATTCTTGAAGGTGTAGGGGAATAGCCTGTAAAATACGTCTTCATGTTGTACATTCATCAGTCTGATAGCTAGTATGAAATTATTGATATGGTCTTCAGGCAATCCTGAGGTTTCAGGGTCAAATTTAGGGAGTAACTTCTTTGGATGTTGGGGAAGGTTATGTACTAGTCCAGGGATGGCCAAAGAATATTTGGCCAACCAAGTTTGATTATTCTAAGGTAGGTTTCCCCTTTATTCATCATGGTCATTTTTATCTTCCATGTCTTCGGGTCCCAAAACTGAGTGTTTTAAGTTAAACCCTTCTTCTTCCGAAAAATCATCAGGCTCAGAGAAGTTGTCGGCTGGTGTTTCATGGATCAAATTAAGAGGATGTTCAATTTTAGTGAGGGAGAAATCTATCATGTCTTATACTATGTGCACAAAAACCTGGTCAGAGGACTCAACCACTGGTCAGCCTATTTGTTTTCTTTGAGGAAGTAACGAGGCTAAGGGAAATGCACCGATCTGTCGGGCATAATCTCTTGTGATTCTTTTGAATTGGTTCAATTCCTCGTGAGGAAAAGAATAGGGTATATCAGGGAACATATGTTATTCCTTGTGCTGGGGTGAGTTACTCATTTCAGGAGTAGTCAATGTGTGCAGGATGTCTTGGGAATGACTATCCATACATGTGGGCTATTTTGAATCTATAGGTTGCTTGAAATATTATGTTAAATATATATTCAGTCATTCATTCTTCAGGCCCTCCTTCTAGTTCCATTTCTGTTGAGGGGTCCTAAATCCATTTAAATCAACATCAGAAACCAAACCCACCACCGAGGCCCAATTAGACTCTGCAACGTTTAATGGTGGAATGGTTCTCCAGATCTTACGATTCGACCAAATAATCGATGGGCTTTATGTTTTCTTGCGAAGGCTTCTCCTTCAGTTCATACGTTCTCTTTTTTGTATTTTCTCTTATAGGTGGAACCGATTCAAGATAAAAGTCGGTATAAACCAACTAGGTAATAGCAGTGGGAAAAGCTTAACTAATGGAGAAGGCTGAGCTCAGGATAACCCTTTCAGTCTAGCATGCAGACAACAATTATCTACCATAAGCCTAGTAATAATTCATTAACATGTTGGTGTTCCAATTATTAACCAAGGTGTGATTATCAAAATAAAACACATAGGCAATAAACGATGGCAAGAAAAATAATTCCGTTAACTCTAATCATCAATCACATAATAACACAATTATTTAATTTTCATCATTAAAGACAAGAACTATAAAACATTGAATCAGATAACTTATCAACATATTTGGAATCTCTTACTTGTTACAACATCCATTTATGAGATGAAATCATAAATAATTGTTCTCCACATCCAATCTTACACACTTTTGATAAAAAACATAAACTTGTCTCTGGTCCTAAACAAGACTTCTCAATTAAGGCAGCTCTGAAATAGTTCTTTACAAAATCCAAAAATGAGGGTCTTTGCAACAACCATCGACCTTTTTCTAACAGGTCAATCCTCCTATTTATAACATACTATTAACTAAAAATAACTATTAAAGTGTAGCTAAGTAAAACAAAACTCGTCACATGGATCTCTCTTCTATCAGTATTCACAGAGTCATTAAATGGTCTCATTTGAGAGGATGACTCTTCTCATACTCTGACCACTTGACGAAGAGATCCTCGCATGTGTTAGCATACATGAATCTATGTTGTTCCATTGGGGCCGAAAGGATAACTTGTATATCTATTGCTTATGCTTGATACTTGACTATTCTAGCACTTAACTACTACAACATGGCTCGATATTTGATCATGTGCTCCATGAGTTGATGCACCTGCCCTAGCGCCATGTCTGCCACCTTTTCTATTTCCTCATCCCATGATGAGTCCTTTTCAGCATGTGATTTGACTATGTCCTGCAAGTCGATAAAGTCATTGGGTGTGCCTAATTCGGGGAGGCTGATGTCTCTCATTGCCCGGTTGATATTGGTCCAAATTTTCCTCACACTTGGTCCATTTCTCTTGGATTTCTCGATGATTTTCCTGAGCCATTTTTACCCAATATTCGGTCGATTTCCTTATGCGGTCGATGCTACTTTCATTTAGTGACTGGATGTCGTGCTCTTTGACATCTCAGACTTGTTGCACTGTGTTGATATAGTCGATCCTTTCCATGTATTGGTGTGCTTTATCATACCATCTCTCCATATCATTGCACGTCACCAGTTCCATGAGGGTGTCTTCTTGAAGCTCGACTATCCTTGCAGTGAATAGGTGTCATTTATTTGTAAATTTGTTGTAGGCCTCCTTGAATTCGCTCCATAGGAACACCACGACCTATGTGGTGTCTTGGTAATACTTCACCAAGTGGCGAAAATGTTCCAATTCTTTCAGAGAAACCTCCAACTCCTCTTCATCCCTGTGATGATAAGTTCAGATGTTTTGGCATGCATTGTATTTATCAAATTTTCCTCCGTGGTGATGAGGATGGAGAAATCTAGAGTGATCCTCCTCTTCTTGGTGGTTCTCTACATGATAGATTTTCTTTTCCAGTCGTAAGCAATGGTATGTATGTCAGTGACTTCATCCATGGGTTCATGGATTTGTTGATCTCCCTAGGTGAGCGTATTTCCCAGGTTCCCAATGGTATATATTTGTTCAAGACTGGGTTCTTGAACTTCCTCCCTGTGTTCTAAAAGTCTGGCTTCTATTTTTTTCTCAGTGGGAAGTTGAGTACTGATTGAAATTGAGGCATCGGGTGTAGGCTTGGGACTTACTTGATCATTGGCCATTGAGACATCGATTTCTTGTTGTGGAGCTTCTTACTTTTGTTTTCCTGACCCTGGCTCGTCCTTCAGACTATCCTCTTGCGTCTCCGATGCATCGGGTATCTTAGTGTCTAAGACACTTCCAACCTCTTGTTCATTCTGTGGAAGGAGAATTTGAGCATCAGGAGCTGGGGAAGTGTTAGGACCACACAATGTACCTTTTTGCCTATACTTTTTGCCACTATTATACTCTTGATCACCCATATTTAGACTCATACTATCACTTTATCTGATCATCCCAAAGGTATACAACGTCACTTCTCATTACTATATGTTTAATCTATTTTGCATAATATTTTACATCACTCTCGTACTTGACCATTGATTAGAAATGCATAAGTGTTCAAAACTGCAGATTAGCATTTGAGGCCTATTGCTAAAACACATAACTATCCAAGGTCACTATTGCTGAAACACAGAACTAATGCTGAAACACGGAGCTATTACACAGTCCAGAGTTGCATATGCTAAAACACAGAGGAAACTGCCAGGACCGACGATGCTAAAACACAAAGGAAGCCGTTA
>ML782159.1:614061-638429 GCA_009831015.1 Picea engelmannii | reverse complement strand
TGTCGAACGAGTGAAAAGAGGGAGGAGCTATTTAAGATGATGCAGAAAGTGGACGAGAATATGGAGGACTTTGTAGAAAGGCTACAATACAATCTACAAAGATCCAGTCATCCCAATGTAAGTAAGGATATTCTTAAAACTATATTATTAAAAGGAGTAAGGGATGACTCTCTGGATATGCTGATTATGCTTGGGAAAGGGGACATATCTAAGGAATGATACAATGAAATTGTTAATTTATGCAAAATATGTTCAAGAGGAGCTTCAAGAAACAGATTAAATAGCAGGGACACCACATTTTCAAGAGTCCAAAAATCAGCTAGCGGGGGAGCAACAAGAGCCGAGATAGGTAATTTACTTGAAGGTTTTAAAACTGAAATGTTAAGCTCTTTTGCCTCACAAATGGATACCCTGCAGATTAAGAAAAAGAAAGCAGAAACGGAAGCAGCCTTGTCCATATTTTGTTTTYAATGCAGAGATAAGCACCGACGAAGAGAATGTCCACTGGACAAAAATCCAATCTGCATTATCTGTGATAAAGATCATGATACCCAAAATTGTCCATCTTTACCAGGGATCAAGGCAGCATTACAACCAACGGACGAAGAAGCTGAAGCTGTCTATCTGATGAGACAAAGGAGACAATGGAAACTGCGAGGACAAGGTATGAATCCTAACATGCCATTTGCATCTTCTAATCGTTGGAATAATTATTCTTCTTTCAATCAAATGAGTTACCCCCCCTACAATCAAATGCAATACACTAATCAAATGAATTACCCACCCATGCAACAAACTTACCCACCCATGCAACAAAATAACCCACCCTTTGTTGATCCATCAATGTGGACCCCTTGGCCTCCACAATAGCAAAAACCATATCAGAACCAATGGAATCAAAGTTGGAGAGGACAACAACCCCCCTTCCAAAATAAACTACCTCAATCATTCCTACAACCACTCTCCTTACCAACAGGTATCCCCTCAAGCAATCAAATGATGAGACCCCAACTACCTATACAACCTAACCCTAACCCAAATAATAAAGTTGTGCAGTGCATTGATATTTATAACCAACCTACACTTTCTCTTCTCCCTACACAATGCAACAATATTCATCTTCGATTTGGGAGAATAGTGGAACCTACCATAGCTGATGTTACCTCTTCTGATAAAGAGGAAACAAAAGAGCATGATGTACCTGAAAAGGTACAATCATCCTCTAACAATGCTGTTGAAACAACAAAACCACCATTTCCTGAGCGTTTAGCCTTAACTAAAACGCCTGAACTACCAACCTTTAATCTTCTAGGGGAATTACAAAATTTATATGTCAAAATTCCTCTGCTACAAGCACTCCAAGATGTACCAATCTATGCTAGGACAATGCGAGACATCTGTGTTAAAAAGCCTGGTAGGAAAACTAAGGATCCCCTTACAGTCCACGTTATGGGAAACTTGTCTACACTAATGTCAGGTAAAACTCCCCCAGTTAAATATATTGATCCCGGCCACCCTACCGTTACAGTACAAGTTGGAAAAACGATAATCCCTCGAGTCCTAGTAGACCTAGGTGCCACTATCAATATTATGACTCTGGAAACCTTACAATTGATACAATTACAAAATGAAGTCAGAGAGACCCCAACTATCCTAGAATTGGCTGATCGATACACAATTAAACCAGAAGGAGTCATTGAAGACCTCAATATCTCTATGGAATCCTGGAATTATCCAGTTGACTTTACAGTGTTGCAACCCGAAACAAAGTTGGGGGGGCACCCTCTAATTTTGAGTAGACCTTGGCTGGCCATAGCAGATGCTTTTATCAGTTGTAGATCAGGTTCAATGACAATTTCAAATGGTTATGAAACAAAGCAGCTTACCCTCTATCCTCACGCTACTCCCTTGGTTAATAATGATAACTCTGTATGGGTAGATTTCGAGGATCAACCTACTCAACCCCTTTTGACTATCGGACAAGCTTTAAGCCTGAAAGACTCTACTGAGGATGAAGTAATCAATAATTTTATTTGTGAACCCTCCTCTATCACTCCAGAAACTCGTAATCAACTAACTGCACTGTTGGAGTCTGATAATCAAGAAAACCTCAATTCGGAAAACCCACCTCAAACATCTAACACCATCTCCTCCAAAAGCATACCAGTGGAAATTGAACCTGGCAAAATATTGAACAGAAACCCTAATTTGACAGATGCTGAAACACAACAATTAATGAACTTACTTCGGGAAAATAAAGAAGCATTCGCATGGGATTACACAGACATGAAATGAATCTCTCCTAAATTATGCACTCATCGAATATATATTAAGGAAGATTGTCGGCCAATCTGCCAACCCCAGCGACGAATGAACCCGAATTTAAGAGAAATCCTCAAAGAAGAACTTCAAAAATTGCTCAATGCAGGTTTTATTTATCCTATATCAGATAGTGAATGGGTATCCGCCTTGGTAATAGTTCCTAAGAAAAACGGGAAATGGAGAGTATGTGTGGATTATAGAGCCTTAAATAAAGCCACTCAGAAAGATCACTTTCCATTACCATTCATTGATCAAGTGTTAGATAATTTGTCAGGGAAGAAATTTTTCTCATTTTTAGATGGTTTCAGTGGGTATAACCAGATCAAAATTGCACCTCAAGATCAAGATAAAACCACCTTTACTAGCCCTTGGGGAACCTTTGCTTATAGAGTCCTTCCATTTGGACTATGTAATGCACCAACAACCTTCCAAAGGGAAGTTTTAGGAATCGTTTCTGATATGCTTAATGACTCTATGGAAATCTTTATGGATGACTTTACTCCTTATGGTGTTTCTTTTCAGGAAGCACTGGAAAACCTTAAGAAAGTACTTAAATGATGCATACAAGCCCAACTCTCCTTAAGTACAGAAAAATGCCATATGATGATGAGTGAAGGAATAGTGCTTGGACATTTTATCTCAATTCAAGGAATTCAGGTAGATCCATCCAAAATACAAGTCATTAAGGATCTTCCTACTCCCAAAACCCAAACAGAGGTAAGAAGCTTTCTAGGACATGCTGGATACTACAAAAGATTTATTAAGAATTTTTCCAAAATAGCTTCTCCCCTGTTTGTATTACTGATGAAAAATGTTGAATTTAAATGGACTAATTTTTGTCAGGAAGCATTTAATACACTTAAACATCAGTTATCTACAGATCCTATCCTTAGAGGACCTGATTGGACACTTCCCTTTCACATATCCTCTGATGCTTCAGATACTGCAATAGGAGATGTTTTGGGACAGGAAGAAAATCATCTCCCTTATGCTATATATTTCATCAGCAAGAATATGACCCCTGCTGAACTCAATTATACAGTCACCGAGAAGGAATTCTTAGCAGTTATCTATGCAATTAATAAATTTAGACATTACATTACTAGCTATTCTACCTTTGTCCATACTGATCACTCAGCTATCAAGTACTTAATGAATAAACCTATCACAAATGCTAGAGTCACCAGATGGCTACTATTATTGCAAGAATTTGAGATTACAATTGTAGACAGACCAGGAAAAGAGAATGTAGAGTCTGATTTCCTTTCTCGATTGACACCTGATGATGACACCCCAGTAGATGATTCCTTTCCTGATGAATATCTATTTGCAGTTTCTGCTCACTCACCTTGGTATGCAGATATTGCTAACTACTTGGTTGCAGGGAAGTTACCACCACACCTATCCTATCGAGAGAAAACAAGTATTATTCATCAAAGTGATCGGTATAGTTGGATAAGTGGGTACCTTTTCCATACAGGAGTTGATCAAGAAATTCTAAGGTGTATTAGAGAAGATGAGGTGTATGATCTATTGAAAGCTTGTCATGATGGCCCTTGTGGAGGGCATTTTGCTGATAAGAAAACATCACATAAAATTCTCAGGATGGGGTACTATTGGCCCTCACTCTTCAAAGATGCAAAGAAATATGTCCAGGCCTGTGATAGCTACCAAAGAATAGGCCAACCTAATCATAGATATGAAATGCCATTAAACCCCCAGGTAGTACTTGAACCATTTGAAAGATGGGCCTTAGAATTTATATGACCCATCAAACCTCCATCCAATCAAAAAGTTTATATAGTGGTCTGCACAGACTACATGACTAAATGGGTGGAAGCCAAGGCACTCCACAGAGCGACTGAAGAAGCAGTTATAGATTTCTTATTTAAAGACATCTTCACCATATTTGGAATGCCAGGAGAATTAGTTACAGATGGAGGACCTCCTTTCACTTCTCATGGGTTCAAATCCACCCTTCAGAAATATCATTTTCAGCAGAGAATAACTACAACATACCACCCCTAAGCCAATGGACAGGTGGAAAGCACAAACAAAGTAATAGAAGCCATTCTCACAAAAACAGTGAAGGAAAATAGAAAGGATTGGTCCTATAGGCTCCCTGAAGCACTATGGGCCTACAGAACTACCTGGAGAAATACTACAGGATTCTCTCCCTATGAATTAGTCTATGGAAAGAGTGTTGTCTTTCTTGTGGAATTTGAGATAAAAACCTTAAGGACTGCTTTAGCTGTCAACCTTGAGTTAACCGATGCACACACATCCAGGTTGCAGCAGCTTAATGAACTGGAGGAGAAAAGACTAGATGTCATTCAGCAAACAACCATAATTCAACAGCAAAGATCAAAATGGCATGAAAAAAATATCAAGAACAAGTAGTTCCAAAAAGGTAATTGGGCCCTACTATATGATTCCCGGTTCAAAGAATTTCAAGGGAAACTGCGTACAAGATGGCTTGGACCTTATGAAGTAGACATAGTTTTCCCCAATGGAACAGTAAGGCTCCTCACAATTGATGACTCCAAAACCCCGTTACTTGTAAATGGTCATCGACTCCGTCTGTATCAACGACCAATTTCTAAAGAAGATTTTAAGTCCACATGCATGGCAGACGCCCATTTCCTCTTCGTAGAGGGGGTTTCTACCCCTAATAGCAATTAATTCTTTTAAGTTAATTTTTTTTTAGTATTAGATTAGATTAGATTTCATTTACTAATAAACCCTGTCAAGAAATACCATGCTACAGTCGATTTTTGCAGATTCTCGATCGAAGCACAGGCCACTAGGAAAGGACAATCCTACTTCAAAGAGATAATCTTTCCCGATGTTGAAACACCACTGTTCAGCACTGTTGACTTTCTTCCGATGCTGAAACACCACCGTTCAACACTCTTGACTTTCCTCCGATGCTGAAACACCACTGTTCAGCACTGTTGACTTTCTTCTGATGCTGAAACACCACCGTTCAACACTTTTGACTTTTCTCTGTTGCCGAAACACCACTGTTAGCCATCCGTTCCCTTTCCTTCATTACTGAAGCACCACTACCACCAAACTCACACCTTTTTCCCCATCACGGTTCAGCAACCTTTTACCACTTTTTCCCATTTACTCACCATCCTTCATCGATGAAACAACACCGTCCAATAATTGTTTCTCCTTTTCTTTTCCATTGATGAAACACCACCGTTCACCACTGTTGAATTTCTTCTGATGATGAAACACCACCGTTCACCACTTTTGAATTTCCTCCGATGCTGAAACACCACCGTTCAACACTCTTGACTTTCCTCCGATGCTGAAACACCATTGTTCAGCAGTTCTTCACAGTTTCTCATCACCGAAACAACACCGTCCAACAATTGTTTCGTTCTTTTCTGTTGCTGAAACACCCGTCTTTCAACATCATCTATCAGCAATCTTTTACGCCCTCATATTATAGTTCGTCCTTCCAGTCAGAAAACCCTCAACAAAAATCATCTATTAGATCAAAAGTCTCCGCCACGACAGGACTACCATGGACATACATGATATTTTGTTTGCAGAACGAATCAAAAGGTAAGGCGAGGTATGCAAATTTTATGTAATTCAGTTAGGCTATAGTTAATGAGAAGATTCTAAGTCATTATGACCATTCAAGTGCAATCATTACTAGCCGCACTTGACAGGAGGGGAGGACACATCAAATCCACGATACCATCATTTCACACGAATTCATCGCCACCATCCCTACTTCACCACCCTTTCGTGCATTTGACCACCATTCTTGCATAACGTCGCTCGGAAAACTCACTCTGCACAGAAGATGATACTCAAACTCTTGACGTTGTATCTTACCGAGCTGGTAGCTATGGGAGGATCTGTCATACAGAACGAGCCCGCCACCACAGCGCTGTTAGAACATTATCCAGTAGCTTATCAAATCTTCCAGTAGGCAGGATGGATCAATTACTTTCAGATACTTCAGGGGTATAACGAACAACAGGTCCTGTAATTCACCCAAAATCTTCAGGAGGACCATTCTGTCATCGAAGGGGTCTGAATATCAGTAATAGAAGAAGATATAGAATAGGTCTCAGGCTTCCCTATCAACGACATTCGCATGTTCAGCCGTAAACATATCATTCGGAATGCTCAACAGAACTTCTTCCTGCCAGAAGAACGAATTGAATTTAAATGTAGGGGTGTTGAACTCAGCTCATTGCCACCCCTATGGTCGGAAGTCGCAAGATTCATCAAACATTACCTGACCTGCGAAGGCCGATATCAGGTAGTTTATCAGCACAAATTTCTTCTGCTATCTCATTTAAGGCATAATAGACGGGTCAATATTCCTTATTATTTGTTGGGTTGTTTGAAAAATATGGCACATTACTGCAGAAAGGCTAAATATCCCACCCTTTCACTCACCCACCACCGTCTTGTCCAATTGCTCATCCAAAGGGTTTTTGCTCAACAAAACCTTCCACTAAATAACCCACCCATAAACCCCCAAGCATCTGTCGAAATTCCTGAAAATCCCTAGGAGTAGCAACAACAAAACCCCCCAGACTCCCCCGAAGTACCCAATAGACCACCCATAGAACCAATCAGTCCAATCAATTCCCCTACCATACCAAAACTGTCGCATACCTTACCAGAATCATCCACCCCCGCCCTTCATATTCTTAGTGATGACTCTGAACCAGATAATTCCTCTTGCCCCATCATTGAGGAAAGACCTTCACGAAAATGAAAACAAACTCCCCTCTTTCCATCCTTCTTACGGAAAAAGTGAACAAGAGCCTCAACAAGGCCACCCTTTATTACCACTACCCTAGATCCCCCACCTATTCGACTGATACCCCGTACACCTCCAACCTCCCCAATCCC
Organism: Picea engelmannii; assembly: GCA_009831015.1. Classification (NCBI taxonomy): domain Eukaryota; kingdom Viridiplantae; phylum Streptophyta; class Pinopsida; order Pinales; family Pinaceae; genus Picea; species Picea engelmannii. Next base: position 631,214 of record ML782159.1, on the reverse strand, counting down.
GGGATCTTTGCCTATTCCACCCACGAGCACTGAAACACAAGAACCAGATGCCCAGGATGCTGCGACATCTTCTGTCTCAAATAAAGTAGCTGAAACACAAGAACCAACTACCCATTCAGTGGTTGAAACACAAGAACCAACCATAGCTGAAACACAAGAAACAACTACGGCTGAAACACAAGAACCAACCGCTGGTATTGAAATTGAGTTACAGGAATCAAATGCCCAGGATGTTGTGACATCAGCTATTTCAAATAAAGTAGCTGAAACACAAGAACTAGCTACCCATTCAGTGGCTGAAACACAAGAACCAGCCGCTAACATTAAAATTGAGTTACAGGAATCAGAGGCCCAAAATGCTGCAACACTACCCTCCTCAAGTAAAGTAGCTGAAAAACTAGCTACCCATTCAATGGCTGAAACACAAGAATGAGCCGCTGATATTGAAATTGATATACAAGAATTAGAGGTTCAGGGTGCTGCAACTTTACTTTTCCTACACCTAGAAGCTGAAACACAAGGATCAGCTTCCATTCCTACAGCTGCTCCACAACAACCAAAAGAAACAATGGCATTTGTCTTGCAGGAAAACGAGTTTTTAAAGTCGGAACTGGAAGCATATAAGAAGGAACTAGCCAGGGAAAAGGAAGCATATGAAAAGGAACTAAATTTGTACACCTTAGCCCGTATAGCAACCTTGTCAGAGGAAACTACAGAGAGCCTGTGTAAAGAATATATGTGTTGCCAATGTGGGGATATTTACTATCAAGTAGGCTATAAGGTAATTCAAGTCCCAGTGCCAGGAGAAGCCCCTACTCCTTCACCTTTTGTAGTCAAGGAAGAACCTGATGAAACACAAGAACCAACAGGCCCTCCCAAGCTCAAGACTGAGCCCTGCATTGCAACAAAAGAAGCCCCTACCTTTGTCAACAAGGTTGTACAGAAAATGCCTATGGAGGAATTTACACCTCCCAACCAGATCAATCTCTCCACTTTTAGGGAACAATCTACTCAAACCTTACCTCATCCCACTACTTCCAACGTTGAAACACAGACTCAACTATGGGATAAGTAGGCAGCAATACAAAAATGGAAGAAAGAATATGCTGAAACACAGGCCAAAAACCTGCAAGTGCACAGACAAATTTGGATAAATCATACTTACTCAAATTGGGAAGCATTAGAACAGACACGCCAGGAAGCTCGTGACCTTACGAAGCAGAACAAAGAATTTAAAGGCAGATTGGCCCTAGTATTTGATTTGGTACAGAAGCTATTGGCCACAAGAAAGCCATCTTGCAACTACTCCTTATTCCTTATGGAGCGACTCACATGGTTTCAGATCAAATCCATTATAGAAGGTAAACCCCATGCAGTACTACACCCAACAGATTTTGTCAAAACTTTTGTAGCAACCTCTACTATGGATCAGCACCTCCTCTGTGAGGCATACTTCCATAACGAGGCCATTCCCGAAAACAGGCTGCTAAACATAAATCCCCTTGTTGGGGACATCCAAATTCGAGCGTTCACTTCCTTTCTCTATAATCAGATTTTGTGGCAAGATGACTTTTTGGATGCTAAGAACAATGAAGATAATCGCCTCCTCTGGATAAGACCAAAACCACAGAATATTATGAGTTCTTAAAACAACCAGGGGTGACTGAACATGTTCAGCAGCTACAATCAGAAGTGCTCGAGGATTGTCAGCACATCATCAGATCCATAGAGATTCTTTCCCTCTAGGAAAATAACCTATTTTGGTAGCAATCCACGGAGAAGAGACAAGAACACAATCCTTTTAGCCCTGCCAACCTTGAGGTAGCAATTTCCAAGATACCTAACTACATCCAGTGTGTTCGGCATTGTGCTTAAAACTGGATAGGGTACCAGTTTTATTTTCCCATCCTCTGGTTGCCAATAGAAAGGTATCAAATTAGTTATAAACTGCCTAAGAAGGCAGAAATAGCAGCATGGAAAATATTACAATAGGTCCAAGGGTTCAGAATGCCAACGGACAGTACCTCCCATAGTTACTGCTTGAGTAACTTACATGCTCAGAGTCGGTATCCAGACTCTGATTCAGAGTGAGTTGCCTGAGGACACGCAACACCTTGAGTTGGGGGGGATGTTAGGACTACACAATGTACCTTTTTGCCTATACATTTTGCCACTATTACACTCTTGATCACCCATATTTAAACTCATATTATCACTTTATCTGATCATCCCAAAGGTATACAACGTCCCTTCTCATTACTATACGTTTAATCTATTTTTGCATAATATTTTACATCACTCTCGTACTTAACCATTGATTAGAAATGTATACGTGTTCAAACTGCAGATTAGCATTTGAGGCCTATTGCTGAAACACAGAGCTGTTACATAGTCCAGGGTCACAGATGCTGAAACATAGAGATGTTACACAATCCAGAGTCGTAGATGTTGAAACACAGAGGAAGCTGCCTAGGATCGACGATGTTGAAACACAAAGCTGCTACACAGTCCAGATCCGTAGATGCTGAAACACAGAGGAAGTTGCCAGGACCGACGATGCTGAAACACAAAGGAATCCATTACACAGTCAGTGGTCAATAGCAACTCTAAGCACCAACCAACGCTCCTACATAAGAATGCTGACATAGTCAAGAGCACAATTCACGTGGCTGAAACAACCCACGATTTGCGATGCTGAAACAACATCAGAAACAATGAGAAGTTGTTACTCCAGCCGTAACAGCAATACCTCATTCAACACCTATAATAGCATTCTGTTGCCTGAGACTAGGACATCCTATTCTGGTTTAGAAAGTCGATCTGACTAAGAATAGGACTTAGATACACATTGTAATTTTTGATCAATTCTATCGAAGGGGTTCCCTCTTTAAATAAGAGGAAATCATCATTCGAAGGATCCAAGTTTTATGTATTGATAAAGCTTCAAGAGAGAGGGATGTATTTCATTTCCGGATTGTAATATGATATTTTGATAGATGAATAAAAGACTGCTTTGAGTATCCTTCTCTACCTTTCTCGTTTCAGGGGAATCTTGTGAGAAGGGAGGGCCCACCTTCTTCACAAGATTCACCCATTAGTTTTAGAGTGTGTTAGTGTAAATTCTGTTTATGCCTTGATTAACTTTCATCTGTTGAAACACTACTTTTAATGAATTCTTCTTTGCTGAAACACTACTGAACTCTGTCTTGTTAAGAACTTTAATTTATTGAATGTTACATTATTTTCACGAAGTTCGTAATCCTTTTTATTAGCAATCTTGTGTGATGGTTTTATGAGGCTAGCTAGAGACTGGGTTAAGGGTTCCTGCTTAGAAAGGAAGGGATCAAAATGTCCTGTTCTCTGTAGATTTCAATTACTTCTGCAAGTGTGCTAGCCAGAGACTTGGTTAAGGGTTCCTGCTTAGAAAGGAAGTGATCATAATATCCTGTTCTATGTAGATTTCAATTATTTCTGCAAGTGTGCTAGTCAAAGACTGGGTTAAGGGTTCCTTCTTAGAAAGGAAGGGATCAGAAGGTCCTGTTCTCTGTAGATTTCAATTATTTATGCAAGTGTGCTAGCCAAAGACTAGGTTAAGGGTTCCTGCTTAGAAAGGAAGGGATCATAAGGTCCTGTTCTCTTTAGATCTCAATCATTTCTGCAAGTGTGCTAATAAAAAATAGGGCTAAGGGTTCCTTCTTAGAAGGGAAGGAATTAGATGGCCATGTTCTCTGTTAGATAGAGTTAGCCTTCTACGCATTAATGTTTTCATGAAAGTGTGTTAATCAGAAACAAGGTGCTGAAGTTCCTACTTGGGAATAAGGGTCATGTTCTCTGGTTACAAAATAGTTGTTCTTTCCTGTTGCAACTGTCATTTTTATGTAATCCAAGATTCTTTTGATTAATCTTTAAAGATCTGCAATATGTAGGTTGCTTTCCTGTAATGCAAGTTAGAACTTCAGTTCATTCAGGGCAAGTGTGATTAATATAGTTTCCTTTACTATAACTTTAAGTTGCTTTTGGAATTGAGCATATATAGTGCGTGGTTATCTTTGAAATAAATAGACTTCCCTGGGTTGACAATTTATGTATCACTTGATTGTTTGAATTAATTAAGCAATTATAGTGACCAACAATGTAGTACTGTGATGTGACAGCCTAGTGCTGTAATGAGGTATCATTTTTACTAATACATGTTTGATGCAGATGATGATAGCATTCTTTTGAGAATGATGATGTTGCTGATGAAGAAAACTTCCGATGACTCGTAAATGTGCTAGACAATTGTTCAAGATGATATTGACGATACTGTCCTCCAGATTCCACTGATGATGCAGACCTCTGTCGCCTAATGCTGATGAAGAATACCCTTCTTGTTAAGGGGGAGTGTTGAAATAATGTAACTGTGAAGAGCATTCTTATTATTGGATTAAATCCCCATTGTGGATTAATCATTATTATTATTTTGTTATTGAATTAAATCCCCATTGTGGATTAATCAAGTCATTATTATTATTATTGTTATTAGATTAATCCCCATTGAGGATTAATCATGTCGGTAATTGTATAAGGACCAAATCCCCTTTTGCGGATTGGTCATCAGACAATTACAATGTGCAGAATAAGAAGTCGGCCCCAACAGTTATAATCAAAGGGCCAGAATTAATAAAAGGTGGGTTTACCCACCCAGTGTGAGAGGTTGGCCCTGCCAGATGGTGACTCTTCACACGTGTCAGATTGATATAAATAAGAGGCTAGTGCCTCACTTCTTACACACACTTCACTTGCTCATTCTCTTATGAGGCAAGTTGCATTTACAAGTTGGAGAGAGGATAAGAGGGGTGGCGCATATCTTGAGGAGGTATTTTTCTGTATTGGTTGAGTTATCTCTTGAACATTGTATAAGCTATTTATGATAAGGAAGTTTTGCTGGGTTTTCTTCCCCTAGAGGGTTTCCCAGGATAAATGCTGTGTCTCTTGTGGATGTGTATTTATCAGTGATATTGTTCTTATTATGCTCTTATCTTATGAAATGAAAAGAACTATAATAATGGCATAAACATTAACAACTTGTCGTTTATTTCAGCTTATCATCCTCAGACAGATGTATAGATAGAAGTCGCGAACAAGAGTTTGGGAGACTTGCTGAGGATCTTGGTGACAGAACACCACAACCAGTGGGACAACATATTACCACAGGCGGAGTTTGCTTACAATGATTCAATAAACAAAAGAACAGGACATATTCCATTTCAGATTGTTTATGGCATGCAGCCGAGAGGAGTTTTTGAGCTGTGGGATTCATAACAGATTGTGACTAGGAGTGCTAGTGCAGAAGATTTCACAGAGGTGATGAAGGAGTTTTATAGCTAGGTGAAGGAGAGATTGCAACATTCGAACCAAGAATATAAACACAGGGAAGATCAACTCAGAAGAGAACTTCAGTTTGAAGTTGGTGATTTGATCCTTGCACATTTGAGAAAGGAAAGGTTCCCGAATGCATATGAGATTGAATTACCCAATGGGATCGAAATTTCTCTGATATTCAATATATTAGATTTGTACCCTTATAAGGCTGAGGAATCAAGGATAGGTGATAAACAACTAGAGATTCAGTGGACAAAACAAATGCTAGTTGCAGAAAAGCCGCAGATGGAGCGCATACTGGACAAAAGAGTTGGTAAGAGGACCAGGCGAAAATAATACTTTGAATACTTGGTCAAGTGGAAGGGCCATCCAGTTGAATATGCCAGCTACGAGAATGAAGCCAAAATACAAAATCATGGACAGATCGTGTGCGAGCTCATGGATAGGAGCCCATGAAAATTTTCAAGCGAGGGAGTATGATGCAGGAGCATCGCAAAGGTGTGCAAGCATAGCCAACAGTGAGCCAACACAGAGATAAGATATAGCTGGAAAAGCACCGAGAACATTTTTTTTTGAAAATGTTTTGAAATATTAATGAAGTCATTAAGTGGAGGCATGTTTGTATTGTTGTAAAAGTAACTTGAGAGATCTGCTCTCGCCCATAGTAGGTAGGAGCCTTTATGTGTAATAAATGTAGGTAGATAGAGTTTAATGCGTAGATTAGATAGTTTAGAGTGAAAGAGGGAAAACGAGATATAGACACCCTCATTGTATTATTTTATGATAGTGAAGAACATTACCAAGAGAAGAGCATACAGAGCTGGAGCAGAGAAACTGTGTTTGAAAAACACCCATGTACAAAGATTTGAGTTAATAGAAGAAGTCTTAATTCAGATTCATGGAAAACCTTAGAAGGGTTCAAACCTTTGAAGTCGTCAAAGGGAAGCAAGAGGCTAAGTGCCTTGAAGAATTGAAAGGAGGTGTAGTGATGTCATGATACAGGAGAACAAGTTCCACACAGAGAAATATTTTATTTAAATTTTGCAATTCTCAAGGGAAGAGACGGACAGTCGAAATTATCCGTAGAGAATTTGTGAAGTCCCGCCAGCCATTCGATCTGATAGAGAAGCAAGGGGTTTACGACTGTTTTCAAAGGTTCAAGCTCAGGAGAGGGAGAGCCATAGATCCAAGCCAACAAGGGCCGTTGGATTTGCCCGAGGATTTCCATTTCAGGGTTTTGTTAACTGAAGTCCTGAAATCTTTGCATTAAAACTCGCGAAATTGCGAAGTCCCGAAAAGGTAGAAAGTCTAGTTGTGGGGCCAGTGCCAGAATCGTGTCGGAGTTTGACATTTTTGGATTTCAGGAAGTAGAGAATCGAGATTTCGGGATTCATGGAGTAGAGTTGCATGACATCGCAACTCGTGAACTCGCGAAAGTCGAGAAGCCGAAATTGATATTGGAATTCGGGATATCGGAAGTCTCGAGGACAGGAGATTGGGTCACTTCATAGTGAAAACCACGAATTTGATCTGAGCCATCCATTCATTAGGACACATGGCAGATATCAAGAACCCGTCGGTATTTTGGCTACCAGGGTTTCGAGTTGACAGAGAAATTGTGACATCAGGGAATCGCAAGTCGCGAAATCCCGAATTGAATTAGGACCGTCCATTTGTTGAGACACGTGGCAGCGATCAAGATTCCATCGGCATTTCGCATGTCGGGACTTTGGGGATCAAGAGGACAGGATGCTGAGGATTTCGGCATTTGATTTCATGAAATCGTGAAATGATTGAGGACCGTCCATCATAGGAGGACGCATGGAAGAAATCCAAAAGTTCAGGGAAAATCCCAATAGGAAAGTCCATCGGCATATCAGGGTTCGTCATTTTGTGAATCCTGAAGATAGGAGACACGAGCATTTCAGGAATGAAAGTTCCGAAATTGTGAAAAAGTGGAAAATCCCAGGAGAATTAATATTTTGGGAAATCAGGGTTCGGAGATTCGGGGATTCTGAGGACAAGAGGTCCATGCATTTCGGCATCTGAAAGCCCGAAATCATGAAAGGTAAGGAAGAGGCTGGGAATTAGGACTGCGTTCTTATGAGTAATGGTCACATGGACTAAGGCATAGCCAGGAAGGGATAATACGAGAAAGGCCATTTCGGGAAATCGACATTTCAGTGACCGGGAGATTGTGGGGATAGTGGTTCTCGTGACATCAGGAAATAGAAAGTCTCGAAACCTGAATTTCTATCGGGGAGATTAACGGTCATATATATAGAGGCCGTGAAGGAAAAGAAAGGACCCGTGGATCGGGTTTTAACAGATATTCCATCAAGGAAACGAAAGAGCCACTTCGGATTGAAGGTGAAACTAGAACGATCCTTAAGACCGGGAGGTCAGGCGCGGAACCTGCTGAGGTAGGTGCTTGGGTCAGTGCTATCAAAATCCCTCTCCCATGCATCCTAAGTCATAGGGAAACCTCTATCTTTCACTAGGGCTATGAGGGGAACCTCTCTTGCTTTTTTCGCTATCATTTCTTCCCTTTATCTGAGGGCCTATTGAGCCGATTTCTATATGGTCATCGCATGTTCATCTAGGCTCATAGTCCTAAAATTGGTCATTTTGGGGTCGGCCATCCTTGCCACCATCTTATCCCAGTCCTTGTCATTTTCTGTGAATATTTCATCTTCAAATTTGTCGTGGGCGTAAGGCCAACAGGACGACACTTGCAAAGCATGTTTCAAGACTAGAACCTTTGGATCCTGCTTACATAATCGACCTGTTTGGAATATGAAATCTAGTTGGCTCAATGCTTCTTGTTTGTCTTGAGTCGTGTCCTTCACCATGTAGAAACCTACATGGAAACCATAAGGTATGAATTATCGCTTCTTGTCCTTGACTAGGATGGCGTTGTAACCTTGTAGGATGGTCGGGTAGCATATCTCTCCCACTACAAGCCAGGTAGGGACATGCAATGGTAGGATATGTGGTGCTCTAGTGGCCCTGAACACTCTAATGTAGGTGTCATGCTCGTCCAAGTACTAGTGGCCTACCTTTGATATTATCTTTTTGGCCGCAGTTGATAGCCTCGGGCATTCTTTCTTAAAAAGAATAAAATAAATACATGCGATGAATTCATCGCAGATGAGGGAGTAAGATTTATTGTACCTGTTCTCCCATAAGATGCTGAAATATACGTGGATCGAGAGCTATGCGACATGCCATATTAGATTCATGCCGACAAAAATGTTTCTGGCGCACATGACATCAAGTAAATATGAAGCCATGTAGAAGGCTGGTGTCTCTCCTTCCTTCGACGTCTGAGATTGTTGTATGAAAATGCTCAGTTTCCTATAAAGGATGGCTCCCAAGTTGAAGCCGCTCCTCGAAACTGACATTGTGTAAGCTAAGGGCATCCATGCCTCTGAAAATATAGAGCAATCCTTCTCCCTATATAATCGGTAGATGAGATCCATCAAGTAGATGTATGGCTCCCTTAGGTTGGTCGTCTGGTACCAGCCGATTCTTCGGTTGGTGTATTTATTTTTTTCTCTCCACCATGAGGCCATCACCTGGCTAGTTTCATGGCACTCGTAGAACTTCACGACGAAATCTATATTCAGTCGCTCCTCGGGGTCTCAGAGTTTATAATATTTCTAGACCTATACAAGAAGGAATACCTCGACACACCCACCATTTTCGTCATTGATTAAACACTTTTGTGTGTTTATGTGGTTGATGAGCCACTTCAGAAGTTCTATATAGGGAAATATGGGGGTTCTTCTTGCTACCATGTGCAGGAACAACCATTAGATATTCGAAAACACCTCATCGTCAAGCACCCTCACATATGGGTCATTGTGTGTGATATATTCCGGGTATTCTTCACGACTTATCTTTTTAAAGAGATCTCCCCAATGTGGGAGTGTCGCCTTGGACCTTGTGCTTGCCTCTGTATCTCCAAAGGCCATAGGTTGAGTAAAGACCTTCTTCATCATTGTTTTGATGAATGGTTCTGGTCTTGGAGTGTATTCCAATTGCTTTGTGACCCCTGGAGAGGAGCCTTCACACAACTCTAGTTCTTTCAGCTTTGGCACCCTCGACGATCATCGAGTGGTTATCTTTCTTAGAGGCATTATTCCTGCAATAAAACTAAACTTTCAGATACTATGTAAAGAACAAAACTGAATGAGAAGCATATAATTTGTATTCATGAAAAATTTACAGACTTGGATACGTACCTGTGAAGCTTGCTAAACCACTCAGGGGATCCCTGCAACTTTCGAAGTACTCATGTTGCTTATTTCGATGCTCTAAAATTCCCTGTGCACATAATGATTTCTCTTACAATGACTCAAGAGAATTTAAACCAGTGAAAAACTTACTGTGTTGCATTAGCCATTCAATTCGGGTGATGAGTGCAATTTAAACAAATCTACCGCCGAATCTATTCAACTCAAATTCATCGTGGGTTGATGAAAAAGGAACAGAGGGTGATGTGGTCTATCGATGATTTCAAAATAACTGTGTTGATTGGTGCATGAGGTAGCAACTAATGTGGGATTTGGTATTAGTTAGACCCTTAAATGTTCAAAATCTAACCGTATCTAATGCTAAAACGTACCATCGTGTCTCTTTTTTAGTGGGTGGATCAGAGATTGATTATGCGCTATGAAAGTTTTCATGGATGTCCATTGCACAAGATCCAACGCCGATATATGTCATCGTACAATGATTTCATCGAAAAGCTGACTCGGAGGTGTGTCTTGGACCTAGGGAACCAAGAATGACTCAGGGTAAAACTAGACCGTATGATTCTCCAATTTGGCAAAGACATGTGGTGTTGAAGCCCGGTGACCTAATCCGCGTGTATTAATCGGAGTCATGGGTTTTATTTAAGTTGTGCGTTCTAAAACAAACCTTCTCTTGCTGATACCGAAAGGTATACAAGGTTTACGATCGATGATAAACCTATCATGTGTTTTCTATGGATTAGCTTCCTCAAAAAAGTCTCGATGCCGAAACACATCGAGGATCAACGATTGAGAGTATCTCTTAGCGCAGTCAGAATGATTATGGAAATCCTTTTATTTTTTCCCCAGTTCCGATAAGCGCATCGGGCATCGAATATCGATGATATCTTTTCTGATGCTGAAGGGGATCGACTATCGATTATATCCTCTCGTCTTTTAATGATGCTAAAGGGGATCATCTATCAGTGATATCCTTATGCAGTGTTTGTCGTAATACAAAACTTCCTTTTGTTGATACCAATGAAGATCGACACTCAACAACTAAGGTTTCCCGAGTGATTCTTTTTCATCTTTTCATTCCTTTCGATGCTGAATTTGAGTGATTTGGGTGAAGTATTTTGGGCTGTTGATTCTTCATTTAGGTGTTAAGCCCTTTTAAGTCATGGGGTTTCATAAAATCTAACAAGTCTGAATAGATGATGAGAGTCATGATAATAAGAGAAGACAAAAAATTTCTTAAAATGAAGTCAAATTAGAGAGTGAAAAGATCAAGTGGTACCCAAAAAGTAAAAAATGACAAAGGATTTTTAGGGTGTGTTGAGTGCTCAATAGGTTGCTACTGGTGAGGTAAATCATCAATCTAGACTTTACACATTTTCTGAATTTATTGAGCCAGATTCTGCATTACTACTTACCTATGTTGATGAAACCAATAGGATATGGCACAAAAGTTGGAGGCATTTAAATTTCATATATATGCAACAACTTAGAAAGCATGGAATGGTTGATGGTTGTTGGCCCTTGGCCAAGTTTTGAGGATTCTTGGTCATGTTTGAATTGATTTTGGGAGTTCAACAGGATCTCAAAGGCAGAGTGCAAGACGAAGCAGATATCGCGGGATCATCAATACATCAAACAAAGAAGATAAACATAGCATGTACGTGGTTCACCCCCACCCTGGGGCTACTTCTACCAACTCTTTGTCTTATTTATTAGCTTCTTCAATAGGTTACATGAAAAGAGCCTCAAAAACCCTACTCCATAGAGGACAGGAGATCTGAGAAGCTAGCTAGATCCTCCTTCCCTGAGTAGATCTAAGCACACAACCTTCAACAGTCTCTTACAATGACTTGCACTTAGCTCTACAAGTCTCACATAGTATGCACCAAATCACTTACAACTCTCGATCACATAGATCCAACTCTTGCACTCATCCATTCGTGCTCAGTACATTGCCTTAGCATCTATTTATACATACAAAATAGGGCTAAGCATGGGTGAACCCATGGGCCGACATTCCCATACCTGTTACATAATCCCAAATCCCAAAAAGGGGCCAAGATCTTTATATGTTTACTTGCTTAGTGCTTCAACATAGATGAATGATAGATAGATATGTTAATGCTATGTGCTTAATAATATGGATGGATGGTAGATCTAACTTTTATACATGTGCTTAGTGATTGAATCTACTAGATATGATCTGTTCTGTCGTGCTAAGTGTTGTTAGATGCTAGATCTGGTTGAATACTGCGTTGTGTTATAATTAGGGTTTAACTGCGTCATAACTAAGAACTGAATATTGATGAATGTTAACTGCTAAGTTCTCTATTAAGTGATTAGAATCACATATCCGTGTCCTAGCTAAGGTTGCAGACACTGGAGTCCTGCAACCACCCCTGCCTCTACCTTGGGTGAGTCTTCATCTGCTTCACAGGTGTTGCCAAAAGGGCCAGTAGTTAGGGTTTTGTTCGTGTGTTGTTGTAGCATTGAACCCTGGGTCTGCCCTTGTGCCTACAAATGGTTCTGTTGTTGGGACATGAAATTGTGATTGTTGGGAATTGAGGAAAGAGAAGATTTGTGCAAAGAACTGACCTGAAATTGTGAAAGACTTGTGCATATATATGTCGCTCTAGTGCGCAATATTCTGCTTGATTTGTGAAGCTCTGTGCTAAAGAAAGAAGTTTGACCTGAAGAAAAGAGGTAAGATATGAATGTTTTGTGCTCTGATAAAGGTAAGAATAGTGAAATTTTTTAGATTTGAACACTTTGTGCTCTGATAAAGGTAAGAATAATGAATTTTTTTAAGATCTAGAAGCTTTGTGCTCTGTTGAAGATAAGATTAGTGGAAATTTTTGTTTCTAAAGTATGGATCTAGGTATGTTTGATAAGATTTGTCCTAGCTTGAAAACTAGGGCACTGATAAAAGAAATAAGATTTGATATGAGTAGATCTGATAAGAATAGTGAAGGATATGTTATACCCATGCATAGAAAGAATGTTTGGACTAACGAATGGATGCAGGACCCTAGAAATAATTTATTGCAGGCTAGCTACCATGATCCTAGCGCGCAGTACAAGAGAGGTTGGGGATCATTTAAAATAAAGAAAGGATTAACCCTTTGTTACATTTGCAGAAGACTGGGACATATGGCTAAGGAATGCCTTGGTAGAAGACCTAGTTGCCTCTGTTGCAAAGTTATGGACCATGAAGTTTTGGATTGCCCTAGAATGATTATTAAGGTTGAAAGAATGAATATGAACCAAGAAAACCCTAAGGTAGATCCAAAAACTGAGATTATGACAGAACCCTAGAAAGAATAAGAAAAAGTATTTCTATAGATGAAAGAAACCCTGAATGACCATCGACATATCATCTTATCAGAGATATTCAAAGAAAAATAATGCTTTGAAGAAATAATAGGAGACTTCGACATTGACTGTGTTCTGGATGAGGAAACATAGGTGAATATCATTACCGAAAGAACTTGGGAAATTCTAGGAAAGCCTCCTATGATTCCTTCATTGGGAGGAATAGGATTATTCATAGGAAAGCTGATAAACCTATGTGGAAGACTTACCCAGACATCTATGAATGCCAATGGAACTTCAACAGAGGAAGAATTTGAAGTTGTCAAATTTATTGAAAACAACGCTCCATTTTCTATGTTATTAGGAAAACCGTGAATTGAAAAAGATCAGGCCAGAAGGAAAGAAGAAGAATTCTTTAAAAAAAAGAAGCAAGATTTGAAAGATTTCATGACTAGGAGGATTGCACACTTGATTGAAGAACAAGAGAACCAAGTTAATATATTTCCAACAAGAGATTTGGATGTTGAAGTTGGAAGAACATTAGAAGACCCACAAAAGACTGAAGTACCTATTCCAGGTACAGATGGAGTATTACACTTGATTTATAGGAAGGAACTTCAATAGTGCGAAGTTACTCTGCCAAAATGAGATAAGAATCATAATGGAAAAAGGAATTATGAGACGAAGGTCATTGGAAAGAAGGCTAGAAAACTAATTAAGAAGAGAGCTAATATTGAAAAGTTATAGAAGGTTCCCGAGGGAACTTCAGAGAAGGAAAATTTGCAAAATTGCAGCTTCGTCAAAATATCAGAACAACGTCACATGGAACTTCACCATGGTGAAGAAATGTATCAATTTGAATAGTATAATCGTTCGACTGATGGACCGAATGGGTAGAAAGGAATTTATGATCCAAAAGTTCACCACCAGAATATTGGGATACATTGTCGAGTTATCTATTTATCCCGTCGTGCCACACAATGAGAACACTTTTGCCAATCGTGACCATCAGAGCTCGTAGCATAGTTGATTTCGCACAGTGACCACCGAGTTAGTGCCATCTATCCCGTTTCATTGAACAAATACTCTTCAAACCCGAGAAATTCAACCATGATCATGCATGTCAGATGAGCTTAGCACTGCAAAGAAATTCTTTGAAGAAGTTCTTATTGACCTAATGACTGAAAGAGTAATGTCTGAAAAAGATATGTCTACAAGTATTCAAGCATCATCGACAAGAGGACTGCAAGCCTCTCCATTGGCTTCTCCTGGAGTCAGATCATCCCGACCATCAGTAGAAAAGAGAACCAAACACATAGATGACCTACGAAGCTTATCCTAACCATATTGTTGGATTACATCCCACCTCTAGCCGGGGTAGTGAGTCGAGATAGTGTACCTAGAGAATTCGAATACACCATGGTTATTACATACCTCCCGAAGGGGATACATGCAATTCGAGCATAGCAGGATAAGATCACAGCATTGAATTTCAGTGAATTCAACCTCGAAGATAGAAAAAACTACAATATGTTGGCCTCATATAAATACCTGATCTGAACAAAGGGGAAGAACTCAAATATAATCCCTCAGCCATGGACAATGAACCTTTCATAGTCCACTTTGTTAAACTTCATGAAAATCCCACACTTCGGAAGGCACCAGGAAGTCAATGCCTGTGTCAATTTATTACATTCATGTTACCATGGTGGATACTTATGGCTAGACCATCGTATCACAGTCGACCCGACATTGATCCATAGGATCACAAGCTTGAGTATGCAAGGACCCTATCCACAATAATTTTATCCAGGAAAAGCCACAGATCATGCACTAGCACAAAGAATCAAGGATACATATGGAGATGTTGAAAAGGGAACATGAGGCTACAAGGTAGCCTCCATCCAAAATGGTGCAGTGCGCCTTGCCTGTCAGTTAATTGTAGGAAATTTAGTAAGGAAGAAAAGACCTACGTAGGTCACAGGATTTGTTGTTTACATCATGGGAAAGTGCGTAGAAGATTTACAGATGAACTGGGCGAAGTCCTGGTCAATCAATTGGAACTAGACTATCGCGAAGCACAGGATCAGAGCTACGAGTTCCACTTCAGATGGATCCTGATCCTTATCGCCTTTGTTTCCTGGGAGATGTTGGAAGGTGGGACCTTTCTAGATATTGAACCGTTCGAGCCGCTTGCTGTGAAGTTCACTACCCTTTGGTACTCAAGTGATATGAACAAACAGTGGCAGTTGAACACTGTTTTTCATACATACTACCTTTAGCTAAAGAGAGATATAGAAGTAGAACCTCACATGACTCCAAACACCTTACAGATATTCCAACCTCTGATGAATTTCTGCGCATATCGACACTTCATCTACCTTACAGTGCAATCCGATGAATATAAGGAGCAGTTGGAGTCGTACTACAAGATTACGGAAGAGGATATTAAGGATATCACTAAGGACTGGTCGAAAAACCTCCTTATTCCAACAGACCCTGCAGAGATGTTTGACCCTGACAGCCCAGAAACTGTGCATGATACACTTGGACCCAGAAAAATGAATAAGACCGAAGAGGTCCAAGACCTAAGAAGTGCCTTAGGAAAGACTGCTTCAGTATCACCTAATCAAGGGGGTGAGGAGGAAGAAATAAATGGCACAGGAGATGAACAGAAGCAAGGCGAAGTAACACCGCCGAGAGATGAGACCGATCCCTTGAAGAAGAGGAAGGTTTATCCCCCGAAACCTTCTTCCTGGAAGAAATCAAGAGCCACCGTAAACAAGATGAAGACCGTGCTTAGTACTAATGACTTTGAATTCATCATAGCAGTCCTCAACGATGCTTCGCTGGAATCGTGGAGAAACAAGAAGCTAAGAAGGAGGAAATGTATGACAGAATTGAGGTCGAGTTCCGAGGGGTACAATAGGCTCTTCAGTCTAGTCACACAGTGTCCACTACACCCCTGTCATCAAGACAACCCGAGTTTGGGGATGAGCTAGCCCAACTCCGTCGATTAGTTGATGCGTTCAAAGCTTATCTTCGTCGTGCAAAAGAAGAAGCAGAACAAGATACCCAGACCTTGAAGCAAGTACAAGGAGACATTGTAGAACAACGGAGAATTGAAGAACAACACAAAATTGCAGAACATGAGAAGGTTTCTCTCCAGGCCAAGTTTGAAGCAGAGAAAGCACATATGCAGTAAAAGAAAGAACAGTTGCTTATAGTAAAAGAAGCATTAAACAAAACCCTCCACTCTATGACATGCTTATAGCTACAGACTGAAGACCAAGTCACGCTTCAAGTAGAGCAACTCGCAGAAGCCATCCAACAACTACAACAATGAATAACAGATTTAGAGCTCTGCATTGTACCTGACACCCCGCAAGATGTAAGGGACCAAAGGGAAGCAACTGCTTGAAGCGCAGTTGAAAGAATAAAATCCCTTTCCATGGAATGTAAGCAACTAAGTGGTCATAGTTCCCAAATGTATGAACAACTCACTAAGGATCCATAATTGAAGGCGCTGGAGTCACAACTCCAGGAAGCGAAGTATCAAGCAGAGACAATGTAGGCACAATTGAATCCCCTATCAGCTGTGGAAAGAATGAAGTGATCCCAAGAGAAGCGAACTGCCCAGCAACAGGTCCATACTATTCAGATCATAGTTATGGAAGTAACTCATAGGTTCGAACCTGTATAGGATGAGACTTACCAACTGTTCACAGAAATCGAAGGCCGAGGAGCAGAACTGGAGCAAGTTGTCACTACAGCTAAACAACGCCTCGAAGGACCTGTGATCCGTATTATTTTCGGCACGAAATGAGAGTGGAGATATAATAAAGAAATGCACAGAGATATTGCATATATTCGATAATATAATAGAAATGTATCAAATATGCAACTATAAACACAAATATATAGTAATACATGATTTCTATTAATCAGAGAAATGTACAGAGACTGTAAAAATATAGAGTGAAAGACTCGCTAGAATGGGGGCAGCTTTTCTCTGAGAAGAGATGTGACGGATACTCACATTCATGATAAGATGATTACAATGAGGCTATAAAGATATTTTTACAATAAATGGGAATGCCAAAATTCCTAGACATCCAAAAACCTAACCCTAGGAGATGAAGCGCCAAAAGTCATGTGGGCCCCGTTTGGGTAAGTGAGTACATCAACTTCCCGGGGTCGTAACTTTTGCATACGATC
>ML782159.1:573149-611820 GCA_009831015.1 Picea engelmannii | reverse complement strand
ATCCAAAAACCTAACCCTAGGAGATGAAGCACCAAAAGTCATGTGGGCCCCGTTTGGGTAAGTGAGTACATCAACTTCCCGGGGTCGTAACTTTTGCATACGATCTCTGTTTTAGGCGTGTGATAGCTCGTTGGAAAGGTATTATAGAGGAGATTCATTTTAGGGGATCAATATTCCTTTGTCTATCATTGAGAACCTAAATATCAAAAAACCTTCATTTGGACCCTCAAAATGGCCCCGGAAGTTAAAACCTGCTAAAAATAGTAAATTGCCAAAATGGCCAGAAAACTATTTTGAGCCATTTGGAAATGGTGGGTGGCCACCGATATCCACCTGGATCAACCTGTCAATGAAGAATTCATACAAGAGTTCACTGAACAGGAGGCCATATCACAACAACAAGTTGAAGCAGTTGGAGCCAAGCTCGAGGCTTTTGAAGCAGAACTAGTCAAATCAAAGTGACTCGTGATGAGTCACAGGTGAGTGTTGGGGGCCTGTTGGCCATTGACCAAGTTTTGAGTATTCTGGGTCATGTTTGACCTAATTTTGGGACTTTGACAGGATGTCGAAGGTGGATCGCAACACGAAGTGGATATCGTGGGATCTCGACCCCTTTTAGGGCCCTTTTTGGGATTTGGGATTATGTAATGGGTATGGGAATGTCGGCCCATGGGTTCACCCATGATTAGGCATATTTTGTATGTATAAAAATATTCTAAGGAGATGTAGTGATCATGAATGGCTAAGTGCTAGATTTGGGTCTATGTGATCGAGAGTTGTAAGTGATTTGGTGCATACTATGTGATATTTGCAGAGCTAAGTGCAAGTCATTGTAAGAGACTACCAAAGGTTGCGTGCTTAGATCTACTCAGGGAAGGAGGATCTAGTGAGCTACACAGATCTCCTGTCCTCTGCAGAGTAGGTTTTTTGAGGCTCTGTGCATGTAACCTATTGAAGAAACTAATAAAGAAGACAAAGAGTTGGTGGACGTAGCCCAGGGTGGGGGTGAACCACGTACATGATGTGTTCCTCTACTCTGTATGATGTATTGATGTCTTTATATGTTTAATTTCTTAGTGCTTCAACATAGATGAATGATAGATAGATATGTTAATTCTATGTTCTTAATAATATGGATGGATGGTAGATCTGACTTATATACATGTGCTTAGTTCTTGAATCTGCTAGATCTGATTTGTTTCATCGTGATAAGTGTTGTTAGATGCTAGATCTAGTTTAATACTGTATTGTGTTGTAAGTAGGGTTTAACTGCGTCGTAACTAAGAATTGAGCATCGATGAATTTTAACTGTTGAGTTCTCTATTAAGTGATTAGAATCACAGATCTATGTCGCAACTAAGGTTGCCGACACTAGAGTCCTGTAACCACTCCTGCCTCTACCTCAGGTGAGACTTCATATGCTTCGCAAGTGTTTCTAAAAGGGATGGTAGTTAGGGTTTTTTTGGTGTGGTGTTGTAGCGTTGAACCCTGGATCTACCCCTGTGCCAACAAGGGTCTACCCGACATCCACTTCTCCAAAGGAATTTTTGAGGGGTGTGTTCTTGGAAAACACCCTCAAGAGATATTTGACAAAGGAAAGACTCAGAAGGCTTCCTCTCCTTTAGATATGATCCATATAGACCTCATTGTCCATTTTCCGCATCCATCAACCATCGAATCAAGGTACGTGCTCATTTCTTTTTATGATTTCTCATGCTTCACGTGGATTTTATTTCTCAGGAAAAAATTAGAGGTATTTCAACACCTCCAAGATTTCAAAACCCTTGTTGAGACACAATGAGGAAAGAAAATCAAAGTCCTTCAGAAAGATAACAAGGGAGATTATGTCAACCATGAGATACAAAATATTTTTCATGAGGTAGGGATTTAGTTGCAACACACCGTTCTCTACACTCCGTAGCAAAACGAAGTTGCTAAGAGGAAAAATAGATCTCTAAAAGAGATGGCATCTTGCATGATACATGGAAAGTCACTTACATAGAGATTATGGGATAAAGAAATTAATTGTGCAACCTACATCCAAAATATATCTCCCCATAGATATTTCAAGGATAATATCCCCTATGAGTCTTGGAACAACCTCAAACTGGAAGTGACCCAGTTTCATATTTTCAGTTCACGTGCATGTACTAGGATTCCCTCTGAGAAGAGGAAGGCACTCGATCCACAAAGAACATAGTGTATCTTTTCTAGATACTCGGATGGTGTGAATGGATACAGACTCATTGATATTTTTTTGACCCAACTCATCATTGAGCATAGTGTCCAATTTGAGGAAATTTTCTTGCATGTACCTAAACATCCACATGCAGACATTTTTGTTATTCCACCTGTTAGAGATGATGAGCATGCACATGCCGAGTCTTCTTCATATGAGAGTTCTGATTCATAGGATTCAGATGATCTAAATAAATAGTCAATATAGTCAGATGAAGAGCCAGAGAAGAGGCCCAAGTGGGCCCATAATACTCTTCAGGATGAAGGGGATCTTGTTGGTGATCCATCTGATACTAAGAGGACTTGATTTGATTTCAAGGAGCCTCCTCTTTCATTCACTACCACTGAACTGATGCCACCTACGCATATTTTCTTGGTTCAGTATTCAGATCCACAGTCTTATGGTGAGGCTGATGGAAATCCATTTTGGGAATCCTGTATGCAGGAGGAGTACAACTCCCTCCTCGATAACCAGGCTTGGGATCTGGTTCCCCTTCCTTTAGGAAGGAAACTTTTTAGGTGCAGATGGGTCTACAGGACCAAGAGCACACCATATGGATAGATTAGCAGATACAAAGATAGGCTAGTTTCCAAAGGCTTTCAGTAGGTGCATAGAAATAACTATGATGAGACCTTCGCTCCAGTAGCGAAGATGGATTCCATACATTTGGCACTTTCCATTGCGGCAACCAAAGGATGGAAAGTCCATCAGATGGATGTGAATAATGCATTTCTTCATGGAGATATCTCTAAGGAGATCTATATGAAGCAGACCCAAGGATTTATGTAGGATTCATCTTTGGTATGTCGAATGAAGAAATCTCTTTATGGCCTCAAGCAGGCTCCGAGGGCATGGTATGCCAAGATGGACTCCTACCTACTATCACAGAACTTTGTACGTTGTAATTCTGACCCAAATTTTTACATGCTCAGGATGCATAATTCACTTCTACTCCTAGTTTTGTATGTTGATGATTTTTTGATCACTGGTTGCTCGAATTCAGTGACTGCTGCAGTCAAGAGGATTCTGCATGACAGGTTATTGATGAAAAACATGGGTCTGCTACATTTATTCCTTGGACTCGAGATCAATCAGGATGCATCATGCATCAAACTATCTCAGGCCAAGTATACATGAGATCTCCTTGAGAGATTTCACATGACAAACTGCAAGTCTCGCTCGAATCCTTTCCTATCAGGTGTCAGACTTGAGGATGACGGGGACACTCCACTGGTTGAAAGCGCACTGTACAGACAACTAGTGGGGAGATTTTTGTATCTCACACACTCTAGAACAAACCTCTCCCATGCAGTTTGAGCAGTCTCCAGGTTCATGCAAGAGCCGCATGAGATACATTGGAAGGATGCAAAGCATATACTTCAACACATACAGGGCACTGTCACCTTTGGGATTCACTATGTAGCAAACTCTACATTGGAACTCATCGGGTTCACTGATTCTGACTAGGTTGGTGATAGCATTGATCACAAGTCCACATCTGGATACTTACTCAGTCTTTTTTCTGGGCCTATTTTTTGGTTGAGCGCAAGGAAAGATACTATTTCTCTATCTTCTTTCAAGGCAGAGTATAGAGGGGTAGTTAACATAACCATTCAGGGTATGTGTCTACAACATTTTCTCACTGATATGGGAATTCAGTTTCATCGGTCGATCTTCATCTGGTGTGACAACCAGAGCACTCTGAAGTTCTGTAGAGATCCAATTCAAAGGCATCGAACAAAGCACATTGATATCCACATGCACTAAATCCGGGACTTAGTACACGAGGGGATCATCAAATTTCATTTATTTCCTTCAACAGAATAGACTACAAACATCTTCACCAAGACCTTCACTGAGAAAAAGTTCCATTCTCTATGCAGTCATCTTGGAGTGAAGAACAAAGTTGTCTAACAACTGCCATTTCTTCTTTTTAGATACATTGTACTTTGAGGGGAGGTTTTTCCCATGAGGTTTTACCTATTTCCTCATTTATTTCAGTGTATCTTTTGTATTTGGGTACCTAACATGACCCATTCTTTATGTTCACCATAGTGATGTTCAGGGGGGGTGTTGGAGTTACTTCACACACACCTAGGATTTATTTTTCCTAAGGTTTTTCCTATGTTTATTAGTCATTATCTAGTATCCTAAAGTTTAGGGGAGAATATTCCTATGGGAGAATATTCTATTCAATTTTCACTTCAGTTTGATCAGTTGAGTGGGGTCTAAATGCTACATTGGGATTATCACCATGCAACATTGGGATCATCACCAACTAATGCACATTGTCCTTGGGATCATCACCATACTAGTGCATTACTCACGATTCCCTGATCTCCTCCTCACTTCACTCTTTTTTAGTCAGTTAATTGAAGACTGATAGACTAGTTAACTCAACTAGGTGGCAGTTCACTTCCATAACTGCCCGCGAGATTAGACTAGGTGGTAGTTTTCTCCTGTAACTGCTAGTGTGTGTCCAAATCACTCTAGACCACCACTATGGTGCATTAGCTTCTCCTCTAATGCATATTTTTTGATTTATACATATTATATCATGTGTAAATTATCATTCATTCATTTGGTTAATGAGAATTCTTCCATTATTTCTCTCATGCTTCTCTTTTCTTCTATTTTCTCTGCAACTGTGTATGCCAATTCCCAGCTAGACATATTATGTGTAGTTTCAACACATTTATAGAGATGATTGGGATATAATAGTTCCTATGGTATTATGGGAATACAAGACTACAATCAATAAGATAACAAGAAAGACACCCTTCAGGTCAATCTATGGGAAATAAACACTTATGCCAATGGAATTTATTGTACCCAGCCTGTGCGTGGAAGAAATCACTAATTTTTCAGATTCAGGTGCAACCGAGTAGATATTTTCATAGTTTTTACATCTTGAGGAAGACATACTTGTCATAGGATTCCATCAACAAGTTTAGAAGGAATGAGAGAAAGCATGGCATGATCGACATGTTAGGCATAAAAAATTCCAAGTAGGAGACTTAGTATTGTTATATGAAAATAAGTTTATGCAACACCAAACGAAGTTCAATATACATTGGTTGGGTCTATATGTGATAACGTATATTAAAGAAACAAGTGTTTCATAGTTAGAAACACTGAATGGAGAAATCCTTGGGGGGATTGGTGAATCAAAGTCGGTTGAAAATCTATAGATATGGCCGAAAATTTGTGCAATAATGTGAGATACATAATATTACATGTACCATAGTAGTTGTACTATAGTAGGGAAATAAAATACAGAAAAAAAAAAGTAAAAAAATGAGAAAACAAATAAAAATTGGAAAACCAAAAAGAAAAGAAAAAGTAAGTCAAAAGTATGGGAAATAAAGCAATAAGACCAACACAGAAAAAGGGAGTGTCACACACGTAAGAGGAATGACACCAAAATAGTGAAATGCACACAGAGGTGAAGAATAGAATAGGACAATTAATATCATCGAGGGAATTAAAGCATGGAAAGGACAGATAAAAAGAAGTAGTGATGAACCATCTAGGAGACATGTAGTCATAAATGGAAGGTTCCACCGAGGATCATGAAAGATTGACATATACAATGGAAAATATGAAGATGGAATTGGAATTAATGCCACAGAAAGGAAATTATTAATTACAGAGGTTGATTGGATTAGACATGTCTTTGGGTGCGAAGGAAATTACATAGTTGTTGAGGAGCTATAAGAGAACATAAGGGCCCAAAAGGAAATAATTATTTTCATTTGATAAGAGTTGTACGAGAATAGAGTAGACTAGAGCAGGCCATTGTTGAACTAGAGCTAAAAAAGAACTGACATAGAGAAGTTGAATCAATCATCCACAAAGAATAATGGCACCACCCAAATTTGGAATATCAAATTTCACATCACACAAGCAAAAGAAAATACCATCGGTCATACCCATGTTCGTGTAAACACCTAGAGCTTTAGCCTTGTAGCCGAGCTTCCACATGGACTACATACTGCCAAGAAAGGCCACCATGCCATGAGTTAGAGTACCTGGAAATAGAAAGTATCGATTGGTTATACTAGAGATACCGCCTAGTGTCATGGTTGAAGGAGACATGCTAGGAAAGGTTGTCACATTGACGTTTGCAGACCATGACATAAAAAATGTGCAGAAGTTTCTCGATCTGAAACAAGAGAAACATTTATGTGCCAAAAGTGTACCAGGGATAGGGGAAATACTTCTTGAGTTATAGGAATGGGCGACAGGACTACATAAATAAAGAATTCTAAATCTGCTAGAAATACCAAATTTTCGTAGAAGACAAGAAGACAATTAATGTGTCAAAATGTTGTTGAGTTGTGTCCATAGAGGGACTCTATGGGTGGATCTGTTGGTTTACATTGACACACAGTTTATTTTGTGGACAAAATGGTTTCAAAAAGAAGTGGAGGATTCGACAACATAATTTGTAAATAAGTCAAGGGAAAGGCACTATGAGAAGTGATGAAGGACAAATTTAGCACCTTCAAAGGTTCAGGAGAATTGGATGTTGCGAACATAAGAGATGATAGTGTGTGATTTTTGACGCATGTGTTCACCTGTAAACTACTTAGGAAATGTCATAAGGATAAGGTGCCGACCGTAGTGATAGAAACGATGAAAAAGTGCATAGAAGGGGTCCAAAATAATTGGGGCACATTTTTGGTAAACTAATTTTTTATAGACTACACAGAATCTCAAGAGAAAGGAACTGAGTTTCATTATGCCTAGATTCATATATTGATAGTAGTAGTTACATGTGGAGAGCCTGGGGACTGTCAATTTATGAAATGTAGAGGAAATGTAACTACACACTATGCCAACTTGTGGCACTCGACAAACAAGAGGAGACATCATGATAATAATGTCACATTTTTCATATACTATGACATAATTAAGAACATCATAAAAATGAAACTGCAGATCACAACCAAGATAGTGGAGACATACTAGAACATTGTGCGCTTTAAAGCAGAGATGCATCACACGTACATCCAAGCCAGAAAATACCCTACGTGTCAGTGGTTTCCAATGAGGTATAGGTTGACATCACACGATGTGTGTCTTATTGAAAACAACTGGGAGGAAGACTGGAAAGTTCCATGGGAAAAAATGGAGCACCCGGATGGGGAATAAGAATGAGATAATTATGAGGAAGAACTAAATCACCAAGGAAATGGTGCAGAGAACACCTCGAAAACAATACCATCGACATAGCCCATGTAGCAGATAGTGCTCAAGGAAGGAGATAAAAAAAAAGACAAGGGTAAAGAACCTTCAAGGTCTATGTGAAAAAAGGTGAAATCCCATAAAGTACCACCTGTATACACTTTAAAAAATTATGACATGGATATAATTGGCTATAAAGTATGGGATGTCACAGAGGAGGTAGATGAAGAAGAAAAAAGGAAGCAAGATGAACTACATCAAAAGATTATAGACCAATTAATGACTACACATCAACTACTAGAAACAATGTCGATATCACCAACACAAGGATCGGGTAAAGGACCATCAACGAGACAGATTGAGGAAGCAGGGACTACCAGGTCATCCCTGACAGAGCTAGTAACTAGGTGTAGAGTATTAAAGATCACAACATAAGTAGTTGATTTCTAGATGCAAGAACTGTAGGAACAAGTGAGAGCAACAACTCATCTGGACTTAGTCATTTCTCAGATACCAACAATCGTGTTACAAAGATGATCGGTTGGTATTATGCAAGGGGTAAAGTTTCACACAAAGTCAACATATCGATAGTTGACCAAGGTGGCTGATGAGAAGGAAGAAATGCAACAAAAGTATACCACTGCACTACAGGAGAAGAAGCAGGTTGAACAAAAATTTGAAAGCAAGTTGAAGTAGAATACTAAGGCCAAGGAAAAGGTGGAGAAAGCACTGACAGAGAGGGATGAGGCTGAGAAAATGGAACAACAAATATAGATGGTCATCCAAAGACTATATAAATAAATTATAGAAGTGCTAATGGTGGTGGAAGCCACAATGGAGGAATACATGTCAGAAATTTATGAATTCATTAAAGTTTTCCACACCAAGATTGAATACTTTCAAACACACACATTACTAGGGACACTATCGGAAGAAAAGGATCAAAGGGAGAAGACAACCATAATATCATTTGCAAACTTTGAGAGTCTAGAGTTGGAATGCACAAGGATGTGTGATGAGAGCACTTATATTTGGACCCATCTCACAATGAATTTAGAGATGAAGGAGATTGAGGATAAGGTAAGGAGTGTGTAGGAGAAGGCCCAACAAGCTAATGATAGCATCAAATATCTTCCACCAACTAAATGAATGAAAAAAATTCTAGCAAACAAGTAGTTGTACAATGAAATAGAATAGATAAAGGAAGCATAAAAGAATATACAAAAGAAACTGGAACCCCTACAGGGTGAAGCACTCATGGTGATAGGAGAGTTGGTGTTAGGACACAATCCTTGTTGGAAAACTGAGAGAGGGGGGGTGAATCAATATTACCCCTTTTTTTCAATTAGTAGCTACTTTTTATATTTTATTGATAACCACAATAAATCAATAGTGAATTGTATGCAAAATAAATTATATAAATATATTTAATGGGAATTACAAGGTTTTATAAAGAATAGTGAAGGACACGAATCCTTTTTAGAGCACCAATTCTAGGAGACACAAATCCCCTTCTTCAGAGCACCAAACTTAGGAATCACCAACTCCCTCGTTTTTAGGGCACCAACCCTAGGAAGAAACAACTCCCTTAAATTGCACTTAAAGGATATGAATCCTTCCATGCTCCTCCCTTCCATCGTCACTTCATAAGAATCATCAGTTATTCTTCTTGGACTCTAATTTTGTTTTGATATTCTGATCTGGACTACAGAGACAATTTATTCTCACCACTCTTTCTCATTTATATACTCTTCCAATTGGTGTGAGCTATGAAACATCGTGTCCCTTTATTTGTACCATCACAACTCTTCATTTTAACATTAACAATAATCACTATTATTATTCAAACATTATTATTAATTCTTTTAATTTAGTGAGAGTGCTTTTCGTAAATCGATCACAGGTATGGATCGATTTCTTTTTAACTCGATTACATGTCTTTGAAAATATTGTAGAAATTGAGTTCTGCAGAGGCCCTTCCTTCAAACCATTTTCATATGACCACAGACACAGAACCACGAGCTTATTAATTTAAGTGTTGCCTCTTCTTTCGCCCTTTTATTTTTAGCCCCACATATGTCCAGTGTTGGGACCGTGTTCTTCTATACTTCATCCTTCAGGACTTCAGGGATTTGTAACCTTTCAAATCTCTTGAAGAATATTTCGTCGAAGTGTGTATACGGTATTCACTAGTAGATCAGATGTTCCATATTTAATCTTTTGTGATCGGACGATCCTTACTTATCTAGAGGATTTAATCACAATCAATGATCATGAATTAATTAAGAGTTGAGATGAACAATTCTCTTTTATTTTAGAATTTCACAAATATGGGCATTTGCTGGTGGTGAAACTTCTGAAGTACATACTCCTGGAGTGATGTAGTTGCCGACGTCACTTGTTGGCGTGGCACTGACCGAGTGGCTACCACGTGTGACATAGATTTGTGAATTACGCATGCCTGAAATGCTAATAGCACCTTGACACTTATCACCATTTGATTGTGCCACATGTCCTTATTGACATGGTCTGCTAACATGGATCTCCTGATGTGTGTGCTACATGTCTTCACTTCGTGACTTCAAAACTTCACCCTTTGGGTGAATTTAATTGTTCTCAACCTGTTCTCACTGAAGTGGTCAGCGCTGAAGTTGAACACTATCATGATCCAACAGTCATCATGTATTCTTCATATCTGATGGTCCTTCTTCAACCCGAAAAGGATTAACTCAATCCAATGACTATTGAGAATTTTGGTGATCCATATGGATATCGGTGGCCACCTAACGTTTCCAACTAGCTCAAAACCGTTTTTTGACAATTTTGGCAATTTACTATTTTTAGCAGTTTTAACTTCCGAGGCCATTTTGAGGGCCCAAATGAAGGTTTTTCAGGATAGAGCTCCTTAATGACATCCAAAGGAATTATTGGGCCCCCAAAATGAATCTCCTCGATGATACCTTTCCAACATGCTATCACACGCGTAAAATGGAGATCGTATGCAAAAGTTACGACCCCGAGAAGTTGATGTACTAACTTACCCAAATGGGGCCCACATGAATTTTGGTGCTTCATCTCCTAGGGTTAGATTTTTGGATGTCTAGGATTTTTGGAATTATTTTTTATTGTAAAAATGCCTTTAGAGCCTCATTGTAATCTTCTTCTTTTGAATGTGCACAACCGTCACATCTCTTCTCAAAGATAATCCACTACCATTCCAGCAAGCTTGTTTCCATTGCATTTTACAGTTTCAACTTATTTCATTACTGAATAGAAAACCGGTTTTACTGTATCTCTGTTATTTTGTGTTAAGCACCTGTTAATATTCTATATTCATTTAATTCTTCTCATAAAATCCGTATCAGTGGTATTAGATCGGTCTGCTCCTTGTCGTCTTAATGCATGTCCCCAATGAGGTCAGAGTACAAAGAGTTGGGTATCGAGCTTGTTTCTCTTGAGGAAAAAATCTCTCACATGCCCAAGTGACCTCTCATGGTAGGAGAAAAGAAAGATGAAGGGATAGGAGATCCTTCCAAACTATTGATTGAGGAATCCCTCCCGCAACGGAGGAACGAGATGATGGATATTTTTGCGCAAATCCTTTAGCGGCTACCAACAGGCGATGCATCTTCTTCGAATGGAGGCACCGCCCCCTTCAAGGTACAAATAAACTTCGATATTCCTATATTTGAAGGTCAGATAGACGGAAATGTTGTAGACAAGTGGTTGAATCTACTAGAAGGGTATTTTTCTTTTCATAACTTTTTGAATAGATAAAAGATTACTTTTGCGCTCCTCAAAGCCATTCCCCATGTCAAAGATTGGTGGGAAACTTTTTGTGACCAAAAGGAAATAGACGAAAAATCATTATTTTCAGTCATGGCCACCTGGGAATCCTTAAAGGATTCTATTAAGGAACAATACTACCCTGTTGGAAGTTATGATGACCTGTATACCAAATGGGCCACACTGCGGCAAGAAAGAGACCAAGCAGTTATCGATTTCACAAATATCTTCCATACCTTGCGCACCAAGATAGGTATCAAATATTCAAAGTGACATATGGTGCTTGAGTATTATGGTGATTTTCATAGATACATCTATAATGAAATGGAATTTATGGACATCTCATCCTTGGGCGCAGCCTACCGATATGTCATCAAAATTGAGTAGAAGCTCAAACAAAAGACGCGAAAATTTGGGCCTAGGAACCCCGCACAACAAAAGCTGGGAAAGGGTGGCCCCAACCCACAGAAAAAAGGGCAGAGAAAATATGGATAGTATCAGGACAACCAGTCCAAGCCGTAAAAAAAGAAGGACACCAGAAATATAAAGAAAGATACTGGGAAGTGGTGCGACTTCCATAAGAGCCCTTGGCTTAACACCTCTAAATGCCACTCAAAGTAGTCATTGGTGGCTGAAGTGAAAGACTCTAAATCAAATGTGGATTTTGACTCTGAGCCAGAACCAGAAAATGGAAGACGGATCATTGACATGGAACCTAGTGCCACCGTTGATACCACCAAGCTCCAGCCTAGTGAACCAGACAAGCCAGAAGAGGAAGAACGCCTCTTCCATTCATAGATGTGGGTAAAAGGCACCCTGCTGCACTTCATAGTTGATAGCGGTAGCCATAAAAACCTCATCTCAGCAAAGGTCACCAATCATCTCCCCTTGCCAACAACGCCGCATGCACAACCCTACAACATTGGATGGCTCCGCCAAGGAAGCGATCTCCATGTCAGCCAACAATGTCGACTGTCTTATGGCATCAAGCCCTTCAAATATGAGCTATTATGTGATGTTTCTCCTCTCGAAGTTTGTGATGTTCTTTTGAGCCAACCTTATTTATGGCAATGTCATGTTGTATATGAGTCTAGTCCTTGTAGTGTTATTATTACTTTGAACAGGAAATTGTACAGGATACCTAAGGTAGTCCCACCTTGTGCTATTTCCTTTATCTTTGCTAAGCAATGCAGGAAGGTCATCTCTTAGACATGGAAGTTTGTCTTATTCATGATTCTCTCTCAGAATAATAGAAAGATCAAAACCACATCCAAGGTCTCTATGACCGACCTCTCCACACAGCAAAAGCAAGTAGATAAGGTCATGCAAGAATACTCAGATATCTTCTCCTCACCTACATGGGTACCTCTGCACTACTAGGTCAAGTACCCCATCGATCTAACCCCTGGTGCACCGCTTCCCAATGGGCCAGTCTATCACTGCTCTTTGTTAGAGAATAAGGAGATCAAGTGATAGATCCAAGAACTACTCCACAAGGGGAACATTCATTCCATGTCATCACCTTGCAGGAGCCCAATCGTGCTGGTACAGAAGAAATATGGAACCTAGCGACTTTGTATTGATTACCAGGCTCTGAATAAAAACACAGTTAGAAATCGGTACCTGATTCCTTGAATCGACAACCTCCTTTATCAACTCACGGGGGCCAAAAACTTTAGTAAGATTGATCTAAAGTCTAGCTACCACCAGGTCCCAATAGAATAGATAGATGTATGGAAGACCGCCTTCAAGTCAAAGGAAGGCCTTTTTGAATGATTGGTCATGCCCTTTGGTTTGAAAAATGCTCTAGCCACTTTCATGAGGATGATGGATGATATCCTGTGACCATTCACCAATACTTTTGTAGTGGTGTATCTAGATGACATTCTAATTTACAACAAGACTTGGGATGAACACTTGTAGCATATTCAGTAGGTTCTGCACACCTTGTGGCAGCACAAGCTATATGCCAACTTGTAAAAATGCTCCTTCGGCATGGGCAGGGTCCATTACCTGGGATACATCATTGATTAGCATGGTGTACATGTGGATCTAGCCAATATGCAAGTCATTTGTGACTGGCCAGTCCCAACAACACTCACTGTTCTTTGGAGCTTCTTGGGTCTTGTCAATTTCTACCATAGGTTCATGTTGGGATTCTCCCATATTGCATGGGCCCTCAGCCAAATAAACAGGGGTGGTGGTAAGGTGAAATTTGCGTGGGGCCGATCCCAACAATAGGCATTAGATTATTTGAAGTAGCACATGAGCTCAGCCCCGGTACTTTCAGTACTAGACCTCCAACATCCCTTTGAAATTGAGAAAAATGCTTCAGACTATGCCGTGGGTGCCATTCTCACTCAGCACAGCCACCCCGTGGCCTATCATAGTGAGACATTGTCAGGTACTGTCCATAAGTACCCTACTTATGATAAGGAAATGTACTCCATTGTACAAGCCTACCGTCAGTGGAGACATTACATTCTTGGGAAGGAGACAATCATCTACACTGATCATAAGCCATTGTAGTTCATGTAGACATAGGGAAAATTGCAGAATGACAACCATCAAAAGTGGTCCACATACTTGCAGCAATTCCCCCTCAACATCACATATAAAACAGGAAGCACCAATCACGTCACTGATTGCCACAGCAGACCGCCAGTCGCGGTACTCACCACGGTGCTAGACTCTTGTGGCCATGAGACATCTGGATGGCCCCAACTCTATGAGACAGACCCTGAATTTTCTATTACCTACCAAATGTTGGGTGCAAACAAAGTTGTCGATAATTTCCATCTTCAGGATGGGTTGTTGTGTTGTCTGGGCTATATCTATGTTCCATCAAGTGAGCGAGGGAAGATGACTTGGGAAGCCCACTACAATCGGGTGGAAGGACACTTCAGCATTGGAAAGACAGTGTCGATGCTACCGAAACATTTCTATTGGTTGAAACTTCAACAGGAGGTCAACAAGTATAGCAGGTCCTGGACTACCTGCGCTATTTCCAAACCGACCACTAAGAAACAGGGAATGTACATCCCTCTTCCTACTCCTGATAGGCCATGGGAATCCATCTCGATGGACTACATGTCGGGCCTCCCATCCACCAAGATGGGAAATGGATGTGTTTTTATGGTTGTTAATCACTTTTCTAAGATGATGATTCTGGTTTCCTGCAAGAAGATCATCAAAGCAGAGGCCACTGCCAAGCTCTTCTTTGAACAATTCTAGGTAAATTTTAGAATCCCAGAAACCATTGTCTCAGATCAGGATAGTCAATTTCTCAGCACATTCTAGTCGAGCCTACGGTCACTTTTGGACACCAAGATCACCAAATCCACAGCCTTCCACTCCCAGACAGATGGTCAAACCGAGGTTGTAAATCGAATGATTGTGGATATCCTTTGCATGTATAATTCAAAGCACCATCGAACATGGGATGAGAGCCTTCCCTATGTCTAGCATAGTTACAATAGATCCCTACATAGCTCAACCAACCACATCCCCTTTCAGGTGGGGTTGAGATTCCAACCATTGGGTCCCATAGATGTTGCACTTCCCCTTGCGGTCACCTCGACTAACTGATCTCCTGCTCCAACTGAAGCTGACCAAGCCACCCATTTCATTGAGAAGATCTATAACATATTCCAACAGGTTCAAGATATCCTACATAAGTCCAATGACAAGTACAAACAAAACCATGATCAACATCGGGTGCCACATAAGTTTCAGGTGGGCAACAAAGTTTGGTTGCACTTGTAGAAAGAATTCCTTATACGACCCCATCAAAAGCGTTTCCCACTCCGTGATGGGCTGTACACTATCACCAAGGCCATGGGGGAAAATTATTTTGAGCTCAACATTCCTCCCTTCCTTGGCCTACACGCAGTATTAAACGTGGATCTCCTTTGCACTTATTTTCCACCATTATTGGTCACCTCAGAAGTAGAAGAAGAACTGACACCAACAGAGCTCAACCCTGACTACATACAACAAGAATAAAAAGATCAAATCATGGACACATAGATCAATGGCACTTGACAAAAAAGGATCCAGCTTTATCGAGTCATCAAAGCAAGGCATCTCCTGCACTAAGGCAAGTGGCTCACCTGGGGCCAAATTCAACAGAAATTTCCTCATCTGATGGGGGACCTCAACGAAATGGAGGGAATTTATTACTAAGGAGGTAGGATTGATTCAAATGGATATCGGTGGCCACCCACCTTTTCCAACTGATTCAAAACAGTTTTCTGACTGTTTTGGCAATTTACTATTTTTACTAGTTTTAACTTTTGGGGTCATTCTGAGGGCCTAAATGAATGTTTTTCAGGATCGAGATCCTTAATGATATCCCAAGGAATGATTAAGCCCCCAAAATTAATCTCCTCGATGATACATTTCCAATGGGCTATCACATGCCTAAAACAAAGATCGTATGCAAAAGTTACGACCCCGGGAAGTTGATGTACTAACTTACCCAAATGGGGCCTACATGACTTTTGGCACTTCATCTCCTAGGGTTAGGTTTTTTGATGTCTAGGGTTTTTGGAATTCTTGTTTATTGTAAAAATTCCTTCAGAGCCTCATTGTAATATTCTTCTTGTGAATGCACGCATCCATCACATCTCTTCTTAGAGATAAGCCTCTACCATTCCAACAAGCTTGTTTCCGCTGCATTTTACAGTTTCAGCTTATTTCGTTATTGAATAGAAAACCAGTTTTACTGTATCTCTGTTATTTTATGTTAAGCAGATGTTAATAATCTATATTCATTTCTTTCTGCTCATAAAATCTATATCAGTGGTATCAGAGCGGTCTGCTCCTTGTCGTCTTAATGCATGTCCCCAAAAAGGTTGAAGTACAAAGAGTTGAGTCTCGATCTTGTTTCTCTTGAGGACAAAATTTCTCGCACACCCAAGCGACCTCTCATGGCAGGAGAAAATAAATATCACTGGACATTTGATCCTTTCAAACTTTTGATTGAGGAGTCCCTCATGCAACAAAGGAATGAGATGATGGATAGTTTTGTGCAAATCCTTCGACAACTACAAACCGACGATGCATCTTTTTCGAATGGAGGCGCCACCCCTTCAAGGTATAAATAAACTTCAATATTCCTATATTTGAAGGTCAGATAGACACATATGTTGTAGAAAAGTGGTTGGATCTACTAGAAGGGTATTTTTCTATCCATAACTTTTTGAATAGAGAAAATATTACTTTTGTGCTCCTCAAAGTCGTTCCCCATGTCAAAGATTGGTGGGAAACTTTTTGTAAGCAAAAAGAAACAGAGGAAACCTCATTATTTTCATTCATGGCCACTTGGGAATCCTTCAAGGATGTTATTAAGGAACAATACTACCCTGTCAAAAGTTATGATGACCTGTATACCAAATGGGCCACATTGTGGCAAGAAAGAGACCAAGCAGTGCCTGATTTCACAAATATCTCCCATACCTTATGCACCAAGATGGGTATCAAAGATTCAGAGTGACATCTAGTGCTCAAGTATTGTGGTTCTCTGCATAGATACATCCAGACTGAAATGGAATTTTTCGACATCTCATCCTTGGGCATGGCCTACCGATATGTCGTTAACATTGAGCAGAAGCTCAAACAAAAGACGCGAAAATTTGGGCCTGGGAACCCCTCACAACAAAAGTCGGGATGAGTTTCTAATTTACAGCAAGACTTGGGTCGAACACTTGCAATATATTCATCAGGTTCTGCAAACCTTGCAGCAACACAAGATATACGCCAACTTGGAAAAATGATCCTTTGGCATGGACAAGGTTCATTACCTAGGATACATCATTGATCAACATGTCGTACATGTGGATCCAACCAAGATCCAAGTCATCCATGACTGGATAGACCCAACAACACTCACTGAACTTCGGAGCTTCTTGGGTCTTGCCAATTTCTGCCACAGGTTCATGTTGGGATTTGGCCATATTGCATGGGCCCTCAGCCAAATAAACAGGGGTGGTGGTAAGGAGAAATTTGCATTCGATGATTTGAAGCAACGCTTGTGATCAGCCCCAGTACTTTCACTACCAGACCTGCAACATCCCTTTGAAATTGAGACATATGCTTCAGACTATGTTGTGGGCGTCGTTCTCACTCAGCACGACCACCCCGTGGCCTATCATAGTGAGACACTATCAGATACTATCCGTAAGTACCATACTTACGACAAGGAAATGTACTCCATTGTACAAGCCTGCCACCAGTGGAGACATTGCATTCTCAGGAAGAAGACAGTCATCCACACTAATCATAAGCCACTGTAGTTCATGCAGACACAGGAAAAAT
Source organism: Picea engelmannii (assembly GCA_009831015.1). Lineage (NCBI taxonomy): Eukaryota > Viridiplantae > Streptophyta > Pinopsida > Pinales > Pinaceae > Picea > Picea engelmannii. The sequence continues at coordinate 594,287 of ML782159.1, read as the reverse complement.
TGCAGAATGATCACCATCAAAAGTGGTCCACATACTTGCAGCAATTCCACCTCAACATCAAGTATAAAACTGGAAGCACCAATCACATTGTTGATTGCTTTAGTAAGTAGACCGCCAGTCATGGAACTCACCATGGTGGTAGACTCTTGTATCCATGAGACATATGGATGGCCCCAACTCTATGAGACATACCCTGAATTCGCCACCACCTACCAAATGTTAGGTGCAAACGCAGTTGTCAATAATTTCCATCTTCAGGATGGGTTGTTGTGTCATCTAGGCCATATCTGTTTTCCATCAAGTGAGCAAGAGAAGCTAATCTGGGAAGCCCACTACAGTCAGGTGGCAGGACACTTTGGCATCGAAAATATAGTGGCAATGCTACAGAAACATTTCTACTGGATGAAACTTTGACAGGAGGTCAACAAGTATATCAGGTCCTGCACTACCTACGCTATTGCCAAACCGACCACTAAGAAATAGGGCATGTACACCCCTCTTCCTACTTCTAAAAGGCCATGGGAATCCATCTCAATGGACTACATGTTGGGCCTCCTTTCCACCAAGCATGAAAATGACTATGTTTTATTGGTTGTTGATCGCTTTGATAAGATGGTGAATCTAGTTGCCTACAAGAAGAACATCACAACAGAGGCCACTTCCAAGCTCTTCTTTGAACGATTCTGGGTACATTTTGGAATCCCACAAACCATTGTCTCAGATTGGGATAGTCGATTTCTCAGCACATTCTAGTCATGCCTCTGGTCACTGTTGGACACCAAGCTCACCAAATCCATGGCCTTCCACCCCCAGACAGATGGCCAAACCGAGGTTTAAATCGAATGATTGTGCATATCTTTCGCATGTATAATTCAAAGCACTCTCACATATCAGATGAGAGCCTGCCCTATGTCCAACATAGTTACAATTGAGCCTTGCATAGATCAACCGATCACAACCCCTTTCAGGTGGGGTTGGGATTCCAACCATTGGGTCCCATAGATGTTGAACTTCCCCTTGTGGTCACCTCAACTGACTCATCTCCTGCTCCAACTGAATATGGAAAAGCTACTTGGTTCATTGAGGGGATCTAGCACATCCGCCAATAGGTTCAATATATCCTACATAAGTCCAATGACAAGTACAAACAACACCATGATCAACATCGGGTTCCACATAAGTTTCAGGTGGGTGACAAAGTTTGGTTGCACTTGCAGAAAGAACGCCTTATAGGACCCCATAGGAAAATTCACCCACTCTGTTATGGGCCATACACTATCACCAAGTCCGTGGGGAACAATTCTTTTGAGCTCAATATTCCTCCCTTCCTTGGCTTGCACCCAATGTTCAATGTGGATCTCCTTCGCCCTTATTTCCCACCATTATTGGACACCTCAGAAGTAGTAGAACAATTGACACCAAAAGAGCTCAACCCTATTTGCATACAATAGGAATCCAATGATCAGATTGTGGACACACAGATCAATGGCACTTTACAACAAAGGATCCATCTTTATCGAGTCATCAAAGCAGGGTAGCTCCTGCACCAAGGCAAGTGGCTCACTCGAGGCCAAATTCAACAGAAGTTTCCTCATCTGATGGGGGACCTCAATGTAATGTAGACCATTGATTCCTAAGGAGGGAGGATTTATCCATATGGATATTGGTGGCCACCCACCTTTTCTAACTGTATCAAAACAGTTTTCTGACAATTTTGGCAATTTACTATTTTTAGCAGTTTTAACTTCTGGGGCCATTTTGAGGGCCTAAATGAATGTTTTTTGGGATATATATCCTATAATAAATCCAAAAGAAATATTGAGCCCAAAAAATTAATCTCCTCAATGATACCTTTCCAATGGGCTATCACACGCCTAAAACGGAGATCGTATGCAAAAGTTACGACCCCAAGAAGTTGATGTACTAACTTACCCAAATGGGGCCCACATCACTTTTGGCGCTTCATCTCCTAGGGTTAGGTTTTTGGATGTATAGGGTTTTTGGAATTATTTTTTATTTTAAAAAGGCCTTAAGAGCCTCATTGTAATCTTCATCTTGCGAATGCATGCAACCGTCACATCTCTTCTTAGAGATAAGCCACGACCATTCCAACAAGCTTGTTTCTGTTGCATTTTACAGTTTCAACTTATTTCGTTATTGAATAGAAAACTAGTTTTACTGTATCTCTGTTATTTTCTATTAAGAACCTATTAATAATATGTATTCATTTCATTCTTCCCATAAAATCCAGATTATAGGGTATTCGGGATCTCAGGCCTTTTTCTTTCCTTATCCTATTCTTCTACTTTCCTTGATCCGACGGTCGAGATATTACCCGAAGTGTTCCTTAGATCAGATGGCTTGCATCTACTTCGGGAAACTTTGTGGCTTACTCTGTCCTTCCACAAAACTTGATCCAATGGTCGGGATACTTCCAGAAGTGTTCCTTAGATAGGATGATTCATGTTCTCTTCTAAACATTTGTGGCTTACACTGTCCTTCCAATTTACTCAATCCAATAGTTGGTATATTATGCAAAGTGTTCCTTAGTTCAGACGACTCATGTCCACTTTGGGACTTCGGCCTTGGGGTAATATTACCCATTATGGGATTTTTTTCTCTGGAGTATTCAGCGTCGTGGTTGACTATTGTTTAACTCATCTTTAATCCAATGACTAAGATATCTTCCGAAGCTCCTACTTTAGATATATCAGTTGAGATATAATTCTTCAAACTTCCCCTCAATCTGACAGTTTTGATTTGTCCCGAAATCTACATCGACAGACAAGATTCTTTTCTTTCTTTACGCAGGTTTCCTCTATGATCCAATGGTTGGGTTTGCATCTGAATTATGGATGAATAGATCCTTTTGCTTGTCTTTTATAAAGGTTTCCCTTGTTGAGTAATCTTTTTTCCTTTGGGATTTTTGCAGCGCTATCTCTCTTGAGATTTGATCATAGGATCATGTTTGATCCTATTGTGGTCAACAATAATCACGAATTGCTTCTACCTTAAGGTGATTTTCTTTTGTCAATATTTAGTACACTTTTCCTCCTGAGATTAACCTTGGTGCTTTGTTTCATTCTCTTTCCATCATTGACCATTCATTACACATGGACAAACCTTATTGGCCATCCTGACACTAATGCCAACTGTATAACTGTTCATGACTAATTCATGTTTCCATCATAACAACTTATCATGAATATTGACATTAATGACAACATATCAATGACAATATGTCCAACAATCTCTGCCTTTGTCATTGAGGGAAACAAACTAAATTCATACACAAACTCCCCCTGTGATGATGCTTTTCTCCTCTGAAGTTATTCTCCCCCTTTGACATAAATGGAAAAGGGTTGCTTCCCCTATGATTAAACTTTGTTTTTCTGTATGCTGCTGACTAGAATCTGAACTCGGGTAACTCCCCCTACAATCATTCTCTACCTGCCATAACTGAATGACTCCCCCTGTCAATATTCTCTCTCTTCTTTTACTTCTCTTCCCTTTTGTTTTTGAAGGGGTATTTCTTCTTGAAAACATCTCTCTCCCTGTCATTTCTAAAGGATGCCATGTATACCACTATATACATCCCATTGTTTCCTTACTGTACACTCCTCTTAAAGTCATCTAATAGACTTTATACTTTGCTTGCCACATGACTTGGCTTGCTGATAGAAAGTAATCTATTCAACTAGAATTGATATAGTTATCCAACCAACTTAGTCACATATCGACCAACCCATACATCTTTAAGATTTTCTTTGTCACAACCACTTTCTTTTTTCATTTTCGGACTTGTACTCAGTCTATCTTCATCATCACATCACTGTTGCATAATTTTCCAGTGATTCCATTTCTTGCTCACATAGTAACTTCCATTTAGGGTTAGTCCACTTATAACCATTATAAGACCAACACATAACCTGTATTGTTCCTAGGAATATTAAGACCTTCAATAAACTATGTCAGTTCCTGCATAGAGTTATATCATCAAGCCATGATGCTTTTGATGATCGTATTAATTTTTATGTGCTTCAATGCTCATAGGAGCATCAACAAGAATGATTTTTAAGTCTTCCATAATTTATCCTTCACTTTTAAAACAAAAAAAAATTCTTTGAGAAGGAGTTTCAATGGATCATTAAAATAGGATTGAAAAATTTCTGAGATAATTATCACTCAATTCTTCTAGTTGTTGTATTGTTGAAGATTCATCATCAACGTCACTAGTATGTGCACCATAAGCTTCTTTATCCTCGTTTTGAGAATATTGCTTTATTAATTTCCATTTGTTGGGTAATGGATAATTTCTTGTATGACATTATCAAGTTTTGGAATTGTGTCAGATTTTGTCTTTAGGAGTTTTCATTTCTTGAGTTTGATCTAATTTATATGCATAGCTTTGATTATTATATTCCTTATTAGAAGTTTTACCCACCAATCTCCTATTATTAACTTCATCAATTTCAGGAGAAATATTTTCATCATATTTCTTGTTTGATACTTCATATTGTCTTTTACATGTCTTCTTATTATGTTTGTTAGGGTTTCCTGTTTTCAGGGATTGCATTGGAAATCTACATTCAATCTACATTCTCTGGTTTTATGACCATAATTGTTTCATTTTTTACATTCAATATTGAAGTTTTGCAAAGGAGAAAATGAGTTATAGTTTCTGTTATCTGTCATGTACATATTGTTCTTATATCTTTGGATATTTCAATGATTGTATTGTCCATATGCTTTGCAATGTACTACCTTATGTCCAAAATTATTGCAAGAGTAATAGTATCCAATAAATAGATGTTTTGGGGTATTCCTTCTGGTGATTGTTTTCTTCCTATGATTTTTTACTTTAGTAGGGAATGTTGATTTATGTTTATGTGGAACAATGTTCAACGGTATTATATTTTCCTTATTATCTTCTCTTCTTAAGGATCTCTTTAGAGCATATGCATAAACAATTGGTCTTTTGACATATCCTTGTGATGTAGAAGTTGAGTCTTGGGTGTATCCCATACCAGGCTTATTGTTCGATGATCTTTGACTACTGATAATTTCATCCAAGATCTTTGAACTATTTCCAAATTTTGATCTCTTCTTTTCTTTCTCAAGTTCACTTTTTAGCATCTTAATCTCAACTTATAATTTCTTACATGCTTGTTTTTTATAACTAAGTTGTTTTAAAATGACTTCTTCAATTGTATTATCTTCCGGGAGCTGGGATTTTAAATCATTGATGATCTGCTATGATTCTTTGATAGTTCTTAATGCATCTATTTCTTTTGCTTGATGTGTTTCTTCAAATTCTTGAAGTTGTGCCCTAAGTAGCTTGTTCTTCCTTTTATACTTTCTTAGTTCCTCCAGAACACTAATCAGTTAAGCTTATAGGTTCACTTCTCCTTCAAATTCAGATTTTTTTTCATCATCTACATTATTATTTTGAGTGTTCATTCACATAAATAGAATCTCTGAATCTTCATCTTCACTTATGTATGAAGAGTTGATGTCTTCTTTAGATTATGATTTTTTATTTTTCTTATAAAATTTCTTCTTGTATTGATTTTCCTATTTGTGAACTTCTTCATCATTTTCCTCCTGCAAAGGATATGGACATTTTTTAGCAAAGTGTCCAATTTTGCCACAGTTGAAACATTTGAAAGGTAGCTTTCCTTTATATTTTCCAAATCCTTTATGGAGTGTCTTTATAAAGTTGGACTCTTCTATATCTGATATATCTAATAACTTATCATTGGTCTTTTTCTCCTGCCTCATCTTTTTTTTAGATGCTTTAAAGGCTGTTTAATTTTTTGTTGATTTATCATTCCTTGTTCTCATTTCATATGCTGTAAAAATTCCATGAAGATGATCAACTGTGAGTGTGTTTAGATCAGATCTATCTTCAATTGTAGAAATCTTTGCATCATATCTCATAGGTAATGAACTTAATACTTTTTGTACAATAGGTTTATCTGTAATTTCTTCTCCTGCCGCTCTGATTGAATTAACCACTTCATCTACCCTATGAAGGTACTCAATAATATTTTATTTTTGTTTCATTTTTAGATTTTCAAACTGAGTTCTATAGGTCTGTAGTTTGGCTTCCCTAACTTTGTCATCTCCTTCATATACAACCTCCAATTTGTCCCAAATTTATTTGGCCGATTTACAATGCATAACCTTTACACAGATAGAATTTGTTAACCCTCCTAGAATTGCATTAAATTTTCTTGAGTTGTTATTGAAGATTTTCTTTCCTGCAATATCTTTGGGTGGAGTAGTTGGTGTAGTGTAACCATCTACAATAGATTTCCAGACATCAAAATCAAGATCCAACATGATTTTTTTCATTCTTATTTTCCATAGAGCATAGCCTCCTCCATTGGACAATGGTGCTTTGTTGTTATACATTACCTCTTGTTGATCCATCTTCAATATCTACCTTACAGTTTTTAGACTATGCTTAAGGAACCCACTTTGATACCAATTGTTGGAATATTGAGCAGGGGGGGGGGTGAATCCGTATTACTCCTTTTTTTTCAATTAGCAACTACTTTTTATATTTTATTGATTACCATAATAAATCAGCAATGAATTGTATGCAAAATCAATTATATAAATATATTTAATAGGAATTAAAAGGTTTTATAAAGAATAGTGAAGGAGACCAATTCTTTTTAGAGCACCAACTATAGGAGACACAAATCCCCTTCTTCAGGGCACCAACCCTAGGAAGCACCAAATCCCTCATTTTTAAGGCACCAACCCTAGGAAGCACCAACTCCCTTAAATTACACTTAAAGGATATGAATCCTTCCGTGCTCCTCCCTTCCACCCTCACTTCATAAGAATCATCAGTTCTTCTTCTTGGACTATGTTGTTGTTTTGATCTTCTGATCTGGACTACAGATACACTTTCTTCTCACCATTCTTTATCGTTTATATACTCTTCCAACTGGTGTGAGCTATCAAACATTATGTACCTTTGTTTGGACCATCACACCTCTTCATTTTAACATTAACAATAATCACTATTATTATTCAAACATTATTGTTAATTATTTTAACCTAGTGAGAGTGATTTTCATAAATCGATCACAAGTATGGATTGATTTCTTTTTAACTCGATTCCATGTCTCTGCAAATATTGCAAAAATCAAGTTCTGCAGAGGCCCTTCCTTCAAACCATTTTCATATGACCATGGATGTAGAACCACATGCTTATTAATTTAAGCATTGCCTCTTCTTTCACCCTTTTCTTTTTAACCCCCATATGTTCAGTGCTGGGACTGTGTTCTTCAGTACTTTGTCCTTCAGGACTTCAGGCCTTTGCAACCTTTCAAATCTCTCGAAGAATATTTCGCCGAAGTGCGTATATAGTATTCACTAGTAGATCAGACATTCCATATTTAATCTTCTCTGATCATACGATCCTTACTTATTTAGAGGCTTTAATCACAATCAATGATCATGACTTAATCAAGAGTTGAGATGAATGCTTCTCTTTAATTTTGGAACATCGAGACTCTGGGCATTTGCTGGTGGAAAAAGTCCCGAAGTACATACCTCCAGAGTGACGTAGTTGTGGACGTCACTTATTGATGTGGCACTAACTGAGTGGTTTCCATGTGTCACATATATTTGTGACTTACACATACATGAAATGCTAATAACACCTTGACACTTGTCACCATTTGATTGTGCCACGTGTCCTTGATGACGTGGAATGATGACGTGGATCTCCTAATGTGTGTGCTACATGTCTTCACTTCATGACTTCGGAACTTCAGACTTTGGCCTTCGGGTGAATTTACATGTTCTCAACCCATTCTCGTCGAAGTGGTCAGCGTCGAAGTTGACCATTATCCTGATCCAATCATCATCATGTATTCTTCTGATCTGATGGTCCATCTTTAACCCGAAAAGGATTAACTCAATCCAACGACTATCAGGTATTCCAGATCTCATGCCTTTTTCCTTGTTTATCCTATCCTTCTACTTTCCTTGATCCGACGGTCAGGATATTACCAGAAGTGTTCCTTAGATAAGACAGCTTGCATATAATTTGAGACACTTTGTGGCTTACTGTATCCTTCCACTAAATTTGATCCAATAGTCGGGATACTCCTAGAAGTGTTCCTCATATCAGGCAACTCATGTTATCTTCAGAACATTTGTGGATTACACTATCCTTCCACTTTAATCGATCCAATGGTTTGTATATTATGCAAAGTGTTCCTTGGATCGGATGACTCATGTCCACTTCGGGAATTCGGCCTTTGGGTAATCTTACCCGTTCTGGGATTCTTTTCTCTGGAGTAGTCAACATTGGGGTTGATTGTTGTTCTACTTATCTTTAATCCAATGACTAAGATATCTTTCAAATATCCTGCTTCAGATCTATTAGTTGAGATCTAATTCTTCTAACTTCCCCTCGATCTGACAGTCCTGATTTGTCCCAAAATATACATTAACGAACATGATTATTTTCCTTCTTTAAGCAGGTTTCCTCTATGATTCAACAGTCAGGTTTGCATCCAAATTCTGGATGAATCCTCCTGTTTCTTGATATTTTATAAAGGTTTCCCTTGTTTAGTAAGATTTTCTCCCATGGGATTTCTGCAGCACTATCTCTCTTGAGATTTGTTCATTGGATCATTGTTGATCCTATCATGATCAACAATAATCACGAATTTCTTCATCCTTAAGGTGATTTTATTCTGTCGATATTTAGTATACTTTTCCTCCTGAGATTGACCTTGCTTCTTTACTGCATTCTCTTTCCATCATTGACCCTTAATTACACATGGAGAGACCTTATTTTCCATTCTGACACTAATGCCAACTGTATAACTATTCATGACTGATTCATGTTGCCATCATAACAACTTATCATGATTGTTGACATCAATGCCAATATGTCCAAAAATCCTAACTCATTTCCATGGGTCATTAGTTAATAGGATATGTTTTCTATTTAATAAAGGTTGACATTAATTAATAAGTCCTAATAAATAAAGAATAATAAGTCAATGTAAGAAGACCTAATAGAATCTTTTTCTTTTAGAAATTTCTTCATATAGAAGTTTCTTTATAAGGTTGAACTAGTATAAATAAGAGTAGGAGGTATTGGATATTTTTTCTTGGAGATTATTGTAATAGAGATCTACTCTGCTTGAGGTTTCCCCCTTGAAGAGGAAAGTAAACATTGCTATCATAATAAATTTTCTCTTCCTGGTGATTATTTGGGTGGTATTCTGGTGTTCTTCTGATATTTTTATGGATATATCACTATTATTCTATCATTGCTTTCTAGATATTTTCTATTCTACATAATATATTGTATCAATAATATTGTGCATGGTATCAGAGCTCTTTCCAGGGAAAGACTTGTGGGATGAAATAGTTTTTAGGGTAGAGATGTATTCCAACATCTTTAAGCTACATATATTTGTCATTATGCGCATAAACCTATGGTTGGGGAGTCATACACGTAGAAAATACAAGTGGTTCCTAAGCACACATCTATTGGCCACCCTTGTAACCCTTTTTGGTACCCCTTAGAGTGGTAGTGCATCAGAAAAGACTTGTATATGGATCGGTCGAGGCATCTTGAAGCCCTCCATAGATAAAGTGATCAGTCACCTGAATGTTATAATGTCATCAAGAAGAACACTCGAGAAGTGACTCTCTAGTACCTGGGTAGTTGGGTAGTACAACTAAGGGTACAATCTAGAATCCTTAGTTGGTTCCCTGGGATAATGGGCCTAGTACTATTGTTGGACCCCACACGTATATAAGAGATTTATAGGACAGGGAAAACCATTGACTATAGATTTCCAGAAACCCTAAACCTTAGGAATAGAACAGAAAAAGAAAAGACAAGATCTATTGCAATGAAACCTTTCTGTTTGCATTGGGGTTGAAAAATTACTACATCTTTCGTCGTGTTATAATTTGGGAATTTCTCCTCTACAGTATTATTTAGTTCGGAGTATAACTCTATAAGAGAAAAAATAAATAAATTACAAGTTTGGGCCTTTGAACACCCTTATTGTGACATATCCCATTGCATTCCTCCCTTCATTATGATCACAGTGGTACCCTTCATTTTTAATCTTTTTTTCCTTTGGACCCAACCCCCTCTGGGATGCCTTTCTTGAGATCTATCCCATTGGATTCCTCTCTTTGTCCTGATCACCTGGGTACCTATCATTTTTAAGCCCATGTTTTTCCATCTCAATACCTTCGGTGCTACCTCAGCCTTTACCATGCCTACGACTCACTCTCAGTCCCAAGAAACCTTGGAGTAAAAAGTGTCCCAACTGGAACACCAAATTGACGGTAACACAAAATCCCTCTGCAATGAATTCAACATAGCCCTTGAATATCAATTCAAAAAATTAGTGCAACTCTTGCGGGGTAAGAATGTTGAGACAAATACAAAAGAACCTCACTCTACTCATTATGAAAATACTCAGTCCTCCCGCTCCTCTTGGGGATATCCACCTTCTTGGACTAAGGTTCCCAAAGTTGACATGCATAAATTTGATGGTTCCTACCCATCCGGGTGGGTTTCTCAAATGGCCATGATATTCGAGATGATGAGACCAAACTCCATGTAGGGAATTTTTAATTGGATGAAGAATGTTGGCAATGGTGGAAATGGAATAAGAAATGCTATCTAGGAAATCCCAATTGGAACATGTTCTCCAAAGTTGTTTGTGCCCATTTTGATCAGGAATCACAAGTTTTGGCCTGACTCACTAAGCTGCGCCAAACTGGCTCTATCACATACTTCATCATGGAATTTGAATAGCTGGTTATCCATACCAAGGATTTGTCGGATAAATTCTGCCTGGAATGTTTTATCTGTGGTTTAAAGAAGCTATCAAGGCTCATGTGGACATGCATCATCCTACTACCTGGTTGCAGGCAAGATAATTAGCCAGGGAAGTAGATACCATCCTCCAAACACCATCCTTGAAGGCTCCATTTACCAACCATCCTCACGCAGGGGCTACCCCTGTTTCGAACCAAACTTTGAAGGTCTAAAATGTCTCTCCTACCAAACTGACAGAACTTCATAAGAATGGCCTTTTCTATTATTGTGATAAAAAGTATGCACCAAGGCATAAATGTAGAGAAAAAAAATTATTCCAAATTGATGCCTCAACTTCCTCTTCCTATAACAAAAACCCATTAGATGATTTTTCATACCAAGAGGCAGCTCAACCAAGTGATCGCGTCGAAGATCCAGTTGTCACGCTGATGGAATCAATGGAAACGATCATCTCGCTTCATGCACTCTTAGGTATTTAGTCCCCATAGAAATTGAACATCAAGGGATACATTAAACATAGGCCAGTTGTGGTGTTGATTGATATTGGTAGCACCCATAATTTTATTCATCCTAGGCTAGTTGATGAGCTCCATTTATTTGTTTGCCTTGTTTATAATTTTTAAATCTTCATCGCTAATGGTGGTACTATGAAGTGTGGGGGGCATTGTGAGAATGTCAAAATCCAAATGGGTGATTACCATATGAAAACCCACATATTCTCTATTACCATGGGTGGTCATGATATTGTATTAGGTGTGGAATGGCTTCACACTCTAGGGATGATCACAATGGATTATCAATAATTATATATGAGCTTCACCCAAGATGTTCACCGCTATACTCTCAAGGGTCTCCAAGCAGGATCTCTTGAAATCATCATATCTCACAAGATGGAAAAACTCTTGAAGAAAGGCCACCATGGTGTGATTTCTCAAATTAATGCCATCTAGGTTACTGAGAAAGTCTTGCAGGTAGTTCCTCCTAGCCTACAACTCATCTTGGATAGATACCCAATATATTTGAGCTTCCTACAACCTTACCTCCTTCCATGGGTGAGCATGATCATAACATACCTCTCCTGCTGAGAAGTCAACCTCCGAATGTACATCCCTACAGATACCCCTTTTCTTAGAAAAATGAAATAGAAAAGATGGTACACGAGTTATTGGAGGCGAGGGTAATTCTCCCTAGTATTATCCCATATTATTCACAATTGGTGATGGTTTTAAAAAAAGAAGGTACTTGGAGTATGTGCCCTAATTTTCGTGCCTTGAATAAACTAACCATCAAAGATAAATTTCCCATTCATATCATTGATGATTTGATGGATGAACTACAAGGTGTTACCTTATTCACCAAATTAGACCTTTGATCCGGTTATCACCAAATCCGAATGAAGGAGGCCAATATTTCTAAGATTGATTTCAAAACTCATGAGGGAAATTATGAATTCTTGGTCATGCCTTTTTTCCTTTAAATTGCTCCATCCACCTTCCAAAATCTCATGAATAAACTATCGAAACCTTACCTTCAGAATTTTTTATTGCTTTTCTTTGAAGACATCCTCATTTATAGCTGCACTTGGGAAAGTCATCTTCTTCATGTGGACAAAGTCCTTCACTTGGTACAGGAAAACTGAATGTTTGTCAAAAACACCAAATGTTCATTTGGCATCAACGAAGTGGAATACTTGGGGAACATTGTCAGTAGAGATGGGTTAAAAGTGGACCCCAAAAAGATACAAGCTATACAATAATGGTCATGACCAACGACCTTAAATCACTTATGGGATTTTCTAGGTCTCATAGGCTATTATAGGAAATTTGTCAACCATTATGGAAAAATTACTAAGCCCTTGACTAACCTCCTTAAGAAGAATGCATTTCATTGGAAACATGTTGTTGACCAAGCAATAACATAATTAAAGTGGGCCATGTGCACAACCCCTATCCTAGCATCCCCTGACTTCAACAAAAACTTTGTGGTGCTATCAGCTGCTTCAGGAATGGGTATAGGTGCAATGCTCACCCAAGCTAGTTGACCCTTGGAATTTACTACCCAAGTGTTGAGTGGTCGCAACCTGGGTCAATATATATATGAAAAATAAATAATGGCCATTCTCCATGCAATGAAAACCTAGCAAACATATTTCTTGGGACGTAATTTCCAAATTAAAATAGATCACCATAGCCTGAAATATTTTTTGGAGCAGTGACTATCTTCCCCAAAACAAAATAAGTGGTTAACAAAAAATTTCGGTTGTGATTATGAAATAATCTACAAAAAAGGAAAAGATAACATAGTATCAGATGCATTGTCAAGAAAACATGAGGAGGAAAACTCCCTCTCTGCATTAATCTTTTCCAGTCTCTGATTGGATTGAAGAAGTGTGCCAAGAGTAGCTAACACACCATGCTACCTCCAAATTAATTCATTGTCTTCAAGAGGACCCTAATCCTCCCACTAGATACACTTGGAAGGATAATCTTCTCTGATATAAGCATCGTCTGGTTTTCTCACCCTCCTCAACATTCAAGACCCGAATCTTAAATGAGTTGCACTCCTCAGATATAACGAGTCATTCAAGCTTCCAAAATACATATTCCCATGCTCATCATTCTTTTTTTTGGGCATTAATGAAGAAGGATATACTTCAATTTGTCACAAAATGTGAGGTATGCCAACGTAATAAAGGTGAAACGGTAAATTTTCCAGGTGTCCTATAATCCTAAATCTGGGAACAAGTCTGTCATCATGGTGGTGGTTGATTGCATCTCCAATTATGCTCATGTTTTCACCTTACCTCACCCTTTCACACTGACACTTGTAGCACAAGCCTTCCTTGATCATATTTTCAAGCTACATGACATGCCAACCCTTATTGTCTATGACCGTGACCCAACTTTCACGAGCGCATTTTGGAAAGAGTTGTTTAAATTGCAGGGAACCTAACTAAACATTAACACAAATTATCATCCCCAGTCGGATGACCAAATAGAAGTAGTCAACAAATGTTTGGAAACCTACTTGCACTACTTTTCTTCAGATAAACAACACTAGTGGGTTTAGTGGCTTCCCTTGGCAGAATGGTGGTACAATACTTCCTATCATACGACCGCTAAAATGAACACATATGAAGCGGTGTAGGGACAAAGACCACCAGCAATCACTACCTATATTCATGACACATAGAAGGTCCAATCTAGTGATACATTTTTGCAAGGTCGTACAACCACTCTAGTGGATCTAAAGGATAACCTCCACATGGCCCAAAATCGCATGAAGCAATAGGCATATCAACATCGTTTAGAAAGGGTTTTTCAGGAATGTGATCATGTGTTTCTTAGGCTCCAACATTAGAAGAAAACATCTCTCAAAGCTCAAGGACATAAAAAATTGGCACCTAAGTTTTATAGACCCTACCAAATCATCAAGCATATTGGTTATGTGGCTTACAAATTGGCCCTTCCTGCTACTTCCAAAATCCATCCAGTATTCCATGTTTCTTGTCTGAAGAAAGTTGTGGGACATAATTGCAGAGTCAAAAACATACTTTCAGAATTAGATGAGGAAGGTTCCCTATGGCTCCAACCAGAAGAATTCCTTAATAATCGTGAACGTCAACTGTGTGGCCACAATATCAACAAAGTGTTTATCAAGTGGAAGGACAAAAAACCAAAGGAGATGACATGGGAACCCACGACCATACTTCATTAGTGTCCACACCTACAACCTTGAGGAAAATGATAATTTTGAAGGGGAAAGGCATGTTAGGATGTGATCCTAACCCCTTTCCATGGGTCATTAGTTAATAGGATATATTTTCTATTTAATAAAGGATGACATTAATTAATAAGGCCTAATAAATAAAGAAGAATAAGTCAATGTAATAAGACCTAATAGAAGCTTCCAGTTCTAGAAATATATTCCTTTAGACGTTTCTTTAGAAGGTAGAACTAGTATAAATAAGAGTAGGAGGTATTGGATATTTTTTCTTGGATATTATTTTAATATATCTCTGCTCTATTGGAGGTTTCCCCCTCGAAGAGGAAAGTGAACATTTCTATCATAATAAAGTTTCTCTTCCAGGAGATTATTCTGGTGATATTCTTGTATTATTCTGATATTTTTCTGGATATATCATTATTATTATGTCATTGCTTGCTAGATAGTTTTTGCTCTTCATAATATATTGTATCAGGAATATTGCAGTTGGTCATTGCATATGAATGATAAAGCAAGAAACACACAACACTGAGGAGAAACTCATGACTTTGACTACGCAGGTTGTAGAGGATATTTTAGGAAGATAAATAGAAGTAACAAAAGAGGTTCAGACAACCAAGGAGACCCTCCAAATTTTGAGAGATGTGTGGAAGATGTTAATGTTTATGCCATTATTATAGTTCTTTGCATTTCAATAGATAAGAGCATCATAAGATCAAGATCACTGATAAATACACATTCACAAGAGACACAACATTTATCCTGGGAAACCCTCTAGGGGAAGAAAACCCAAAAAAAACTTCCTTATCATAAATAGCTTATACAATGTTCAAGAGATAACTCAAACCAATACAGATAGTCCTCCCCAAGAGATGCACCACTCTTCTTCTCCTCTCTCCAACTGGTAATTGCAGCTTGCCTCATAAGATAATGAGCAACTGAGTTGCGTATTTGAAGTGAGGTGCTAGCCTCTTATTTATACAAAACTGGCACATGTGAAAGGTCACAACTGGCAGGGACGACCTCTCACCTTGGGTGGGTAAACCATCCTTTAATTAATTATGGGTCTTCCATAATAACTGTTGGGGCCGACTTCTTATTCTGCCCTTTATAATTGTCCAATGACCAATCTACAAAAGGGGATTTGGTCCTTATACAATTACTGACACGATTAATCCACAATGGGGATTAATCCAATAACAATAATAATAATAATGACATGATTAATCTGCAATGGGGATTTAATACAATAATAATAAGAATGCTCTTTGCAGTTACATTATTTCAATACTCCCCCTTAACAAGAAGGGTATTCTTCATCAGCATCAGGCGAGAGAGTTCTGCATCATCAGTGGCATCTGGAGGAGAGTATCATCAATATCATCTTGAAACATTGGCTAGCAAATTTACGAGTCATCGAAATTTTTCTTCATCAACAACATCATCATTCTCAAAAGAATGCTATCATCCTCTGCATCAAATATGTATTAGTAAAAATGATACCTCATCATAGCACTAGGCTAACACATCACAGTACTACACTAGCTCAATGTCACAGCGGTTAAGATGGTAGCTCAGTGTCAGTCACATCTTGCTTTACATCTAACAACTAGGTTAGAAGAAAGTAATATCATCATCTCGCTTTACGTCTAACAAATAGGTCAGAGGCGAGGAATCATCATCTCGCTTTACGTCTAACAACTAGGTCAGAAGCGAGGAATCACAATGTCATGCTTTATGTCTAACAATGAGGTCAGAAGCATGACTCATCCTTCTTTACGTCTAACAATGAGGTCAGAAGCAAGGAACACATCAACATCTCTCTTTACATCTAACAACGATGTCAGAAGTGAGGAATCATCTTCCTTTACATCTAATAACTAGGTCGGAAGCAAGGAATCAACGGCGTCATGATTTACGTCTAACAACGAGGTCAGAAGCATGACTCATCTTGCTTTACATATAACAGTGAGGTCAGAAGCAAGGATCACATGGCATCATGCTTTACATCTAACAACGAGGTCAGAAGCATGACTCATTTTTCTTTACGTCTAACAATGAGGTCAGAAGCAAGGATCACACGGTATCATGCTTTATGTCTAACAGCGAGGTCAGAAGCATGACTCATCTTTCTTTACGTCTAACAACTAGTTCATAAGCAAGGATCAGACGACGTCATGATTTACATCTAACAGCAAGGTCAGAAGCATGACTCATCTTTATTTACGTCTAACAGAGAGGTTAGAAGCAAGGATCACACATCGTCATGCTTTACGTCTAACAGCGAGGTCAAAAGCATGACTCATCTTGATTTACGTCTAACAATGAGGTCAGAAGCATGACTCATCTTTCTTTACATCTAACAGCGAGGTCAGAAGCAAGGAATAAATATACTCCCCCTTTCAGGGAGGGTCCTTTCGGACTATACCAAGCTTATCTTGAAAGTGTTCAAACTTTACATGAGATAGAGGCTTAGTCAACACGTCAACAAATTGTTCATCCATGCTAATGTACTGGAGCTTGAAGGCTCCTCTCTGTACCATGTCACGGATGAAATGATAGCAGATATCTATGTGCTTCGACCTATCATGGAACATAGGATTCTCTGTCATTTTAATGCATCTTTGATTGTCACATAGAATCGCGGTTGCTCTCATCTCCAAAGAAAATAGGCCTGTCGGCAACTTTCGAAGCCATATAGCTTCGTAGCTAGTAGAACATGTGGAAATGTACTCTACTTCTGCTATGTTGAAAGCAATACTGGATTGCTTCCTATTCTGCCATGAGATCATGGCTGATCCCAAACTGAAACAACATCCAGAAGTGCTTTTTTTGTCAGCAACGCTTCTTGCCCAATCTTCATCAGTATATCCACTCAATGTGAAGTCATGATATCCATCATAGCTGAGACTATAATCCATTGTACCTTTAAGGTACCTCATCACATGTTTTGTAGACACTAGATGAACACGTCTGGGCTCTACCAGAAATTGACTCAAGGTGTTCACTACAAAATAGATGTCAGGTCTGGTGTTCGTCAGGTACATCAACGATCCAATAATTTGTCTGTACAGAGAGGCATCTATCATATCTGATGAAGTATCAACCAGTAGCTTCAACTTTGCTTCCATGGTAGTATTCATGGACTTGCATTCTAGCATGTCGAATCTCTTTATGATTTCGACTGTGTACTTCCCTTGGTTAAGGAAGATTCTTTCTGGACTCTACCATACCTCAGGGCCTAAGAAGTAATGCATTAGACCAAGGTCTTTCATTTCAAATTCTGTGGCAAGTCTCTGTTTACATTCAGTGATGAACTTTTCTTCTCTAGTTAAGAATAAGTCATCCACATACAGTAATAGTATTACTAGTTCATTATCCATAATTTTGAAGTAGATATTTGAGTCTGCTTTACTCTTGGTAAAGCCCAAGCTCGTCAAGAAACTTTGAGTCTGCTTTCTTCAATCGACAGACATGAGACTTCTTGTCTTCAACCTCAAATCCTTGGGGTTGCTCTATATACACTTCCTCTTTGATAACACCATTTAGGAAAGTTGTCTTCACATCCATATGGTGCAACTTCCATTTCATCTTGGCAACAAGAGCTATTATGGTTCTGATCGAAGTGTATCTAGCCACACGAGCGAATGTCTCTTCATAGTCAATGCCTTCCTTCTGGGAAAAGCCACGAGTGACAAATCTTTATTTATATTTCTCAATACTTCCATCAGTAACATGTTTTATTTTGAAGAGCCATCTGTAGGATACCCCATCTTTATTCTTCGATCTGGGAACTATTTCCCATACTTCGTTCTTCATTATGGATTGGTATTCCTCTGTCATGGCATCTGCCCATTCCTTCTTTTGAATGGCCTCTTTAAAGCATGTAGGTTCTTCATCAAGTAGATTGCACATCAAAGCTATGTAACTGGAGAATGGCTTTGGTCTTTTCACCTGTCTCGAGGTTCCTTCTGGAACAACATACTTCTCTCCATCTTTTATGGGAGAAGGTCATTTGAGGAGGTTCTTGAAATTCTACTATATCATGGTCTTCTAGAAGTTCCTCATCAGGGGAAGTTATGACTTCCCTCACTAGTTCTGTAGTTCTGGGAACCTCCCTCATTGATTCTACAATCCTGGGATTTATAGGTTCCTCTTCATATACTTCTTCAATTTGGCATCTTCTTGATTTCTTAAGTGATACTTCGTCATCAAAGGTCACATCCCTGCTGATCTCAATATGGTGATGACCTGGTATGTAGATTCTGAAGGCCATGGAGACCCCACAAATATTCCCTTCCTTCCTGAAGGGTTCCATCTTGTTTCTTTTCTCTTTCGGTATACAAATAAACACTGGACAGCCAAATATTTTGAGATGGCTTACCTCTAGCTTATTTCCGGTGAACATCTCTTCTGGTGTCTTGAGCCCAAGTGCACTATGGGGAAATCGGTTCTGCACATAAACAACTGTCATTGCTGCTTCTACCCATAAGCACATAGGAAGATCTTGATCTTCACAGCTTCCATCATGGTTCTGTTCTTCCGTTCAGCTACACCATTTTGTTGGAGATCTTGATCCCAACATCTTTGTAGATATTCACAAATTATTTTGAGGTATATTTTCCTCCATTATCTGACCTAAGTATCTTAATCTTCCTTACAGAAGGGTTCTCTTATCAAGGCTTTGAATTCCTTGATCTTGTTGAATACTTCAAATATGTCCAGTTCTTTTACAAGAATAATCATTAATGAATGATACATGGTATACATACCCATTATTGGAGGATGATGGAATTGGGCCACATACATCTGAATGAATGAGTTCTAGGACTCCTTTTGCCTTGACGTCCCTCTTCATAAACAGGTTCTTGACGTTATTCCCTTGTGCACATCCATCACATACGCCTTCATGGTCACCTTTGAGTTCTGGTAAACATGTGACAGATTTGCATATGTATGATAGTGCCTTGTAGTTGATGTGAGATAATCTTCTAGAGTTCACATGGATTCTTCAATAGCGTGGGTCATGGCATCTTCTGAGTGACCCACCTTCTTCTTTTCCACTGATGATTGCTTCATTTATGATTTCTTCTTTATCACGTTGCCTTCTGCAACCTTCAC
Organism: Picea engelmannii; assembly: GCA_009831015.1. Classification (NCBI taxonomy): domain Eukaryota; kingdom Viridiplantae; phylum Streptophyta; class Pinopsida; order Pinales; family Pinaceae; genus Picea; species Picea engelmannii. The sequence continues at coordinate 574,591 of ML782159.1, read as the reverse complement.
TATAGCTTCCTCATGTGACCTAGAGCAAGGTCAACAAAACAACAAGAAAGAATAATATCCTTCTTGATAGCACAAACAATCATCACAGTAACTCCTTTAGAGCTTATTACTTATAATTTAGCAAAGATTAAAGGTAAGGAATACAATACAAAATGGGGTCAACACTCTCTTAGTTTTTTGACCAAGCATTCTTCCATGGAAATCTGAAACTAACACACGAGGTTTCTCCTAGAGGAGGTGTTAGTCATATTAGACAAAGTATTCTCACATGTTATCAAGTATAATACTTTACGACGATTTCTATCTCAACTAAAGTCATTAGCTTGTCATGTGTACCTTTGAATCTTGATTAATCAAACCTGGAGCCTTGTCCTCAAGAGTGAGTGCTTGCTTTTCTTCCAGGTCTCCTTCACTCAAGTGACAAGTACTTTCTTCAACTTGTCTGTTGTACTAAGACAATATGCTATCTTGAAAAAAGGTTAGGCTAGAGGATAAGCTCTATGATCAACTTTTAATCCTTCTAATGATTTGATCATAGCTTCAACATGCAACACTGATCAAGATAATTTCATAACAAATAGATGAATATTTGAATAATCACACCTGGGTTGCATCATTCCTTTGAATGTGTTGGATCTTGAGATCCTTCTGGATCTATGGCAAAAGATCCCTTCTCCTACAAATACTCTTTAGGGTTTAACCATTAACCATATGTGAGTACATACCTTGGATAACATTTGCAGGTAGTGGATCCATCTGGTAGCAGCGGTAATCATTACCAAAAACTTCAAGAGTGATTGCAACTGGTTCTACGAATGCAACTGCAACTGGTACTGCAACTACAACTGGTTCTGAGACTACAACTTAGGGTTTTATGAGGAAACCCTAATTTTTCAAACATCGAATTTTGAAATTCTGATCTAGGGGATAGATGCGTTGGGTTGAGGCGAGTTAGCTGGTGTAGTCGAAATTTTGAAAATTCAACTTATATCCCTTCAAATCTGATCTGTGGATTTCTGGACTGGTGCTTTTGGTTTCTGGTACGTCTGGTACTCTGGTACTTCTGGTACTTTGGTTTTCTGGTACTTTTTGAAACTAGGGTTTCACTTTCTAGGATATCTAGCCACTGAAAATGTGCGCTCTAAGTGCCAAAATGATCCTTGGGGGAGGGCGCAACTTTCTAGGTGGTTAGGGAGTTGAAAAGATTCACTTTTGCAAAACCCTAATTTTTGGGTACGGTAATAGTGACGTTTTTCCTCTTGTAAATTGTGCTTCCTTCAGGTTGGCTCTGAAACCACTTTAATGTTTATGCCATTATTATAGTTCTTTGCATTTCAATAGATAAGAGCATCATAAAAACAAGATCACTGAGAAATACACATTCACAAGAGACACAACATTTATCCTGGGAAACCCTCTAGGGGAAGAAAACCCAACAAAAA
>ML782159.1:502241-522331 GCA_009831015.1 Picea engelmannii | reverse complement strand
ATGAAAATGTCTCCTTGGTATATATAGGAGACTAGGAGGTATAATTACAACTAATGGCCTAAAGCTGACATAAATAAAATAACATTACTAATATAATATGCCCCAATTAAGGGGTAATGAGCCAATATTAGGGCTTAACAAAAGGACTGCCAAAGGAACTACCATGGGCCAGTGGAAAATTGTTCTTATCGGTTATACCTTTCCCATGGGATATCGTGTGCCTAAAATGAAGATCTTATGCAAAAGTTACGACCTCGGGAATTTGATGTACTAACTTACCCAAACGGGGCCCACATGACTTTTGGCGCTTCATCTCCTAGGGTTAGGCTTTTGGATGTCTAGGGTTTTTTACATTCATGTTTATTGTAAAAGGCCTTCAAAGCCTCATTGTAACCATCTTCTTGTGAATGAGCGCAACTGTCACATCTCTTCTCAGAGATAAGCCAACACCATTCTAGCAAGCTTGTTTTTCATTGCATTTTACAGCTTCAACTTATTTCCTTATTGAATAGAAAACCAATTTAATTGTATCTCTATTGTTTTGTGTTAAGAATATTTTAATAATCTGTATTCATTTTGTTCTGCTCATAAAATCCAGATCAGTGGTATTATAGCAGTGTTCTCCTTGTCGTCTTAATGCATGTCCCCAACAAGGTCAAGGTACAAAGAATTGGGTCTCGAGCTTGTTTCTCTTGATGAAAAAATCTCTCACATGCCCAATTGACCTCTCATGGAAGGAGAAAAGAAATATGACGAGACAAGAGATCATTTCAAAATGTTGCTTGAGGAATCCCTCACACAACAAAGGAACGAGATGATGGATAGTTTCGCGCAAATCCTTCGGCGATTACCAACAGGAAACACATATTCCTCGAGTGGAGGCACTACCCCCTTTAAGGTACAAATCAACTTCGATATTCCTATATTTGAAGGTCAGATAGATGCATATGTTGTAGACAAGTGGTTGAATCTACTAGATGGGTATTTTTCTATCCATAAATTTTTGAATAGAGAAAATATTACTTTTGTGCTCCTCAAAGTCATTCCCCATATAAAATATTGGTGGGAAACTTTCTGTGAGAAAAAAGGAAATAGAGGAAACCTCATTATTTATAGTCACGACCACCTGGGAATACTTCAGGGATGCTATTAAGGAACAATACTACCCTGTCAGAAGTTATGACTACTTGTATACCAAATGGACCACACTGCGCCAAGAAAGAGACCAAACAGTGTCAGAGTTCACAAATATCTTCCATACCTTGCGCACCAAGCTAGGTATCAAAGATTCAGAGCGACATCTAGTGCTCAAGTACCGCGGTGCTCTACATAGATACATCCAGACTGAAATGGAGTTTATGGACATCTCGTCCTTGGGCGTGGCCTACCGATATGTGGTCAAAATCGAGCAGAAGCTCAAACAAAAGACATAGAAATTTGGGCCTAGGAACCCCTCACAGCAAAATCCAAGAAATGGTGGCCCCAACCCACAAAGCAAGGACATGGAAAATATTGACAATATCATGAAAACCAGTCCAAGCCACAAGCAAAGAAGGACATCAAAAAGACAAAGAAAGATACCAAGAAGTGGTGTGACTTCCATAAGAGGTCTTGGTATAACACTGCTAACTGTGCTCAAAGCAATTGATGGTGGAAGAAGTGAAATCCTCTGAATAAGATGCGGGTTCTAAATCTGAGTTAGAACCAAAAAGGGGAAGACGGATCATTGAAATGGAACCCAGTGCCACCGTTTCTCCCACCAAGCTCCAGCCTGGTGAACCAAATGAGACAGAAGGAGGAGAGAGCCTCTTCCATTCACAGATGTGTATAAAAGGAACCCCACTGCACTTCATCATTGATAGCGGTAGCCATAATAACCTCATCTCAGCAGAGTTCATCAATCGGTTGGCCTTGTCGACAACGCTGCACCAACAACCCTACACCATTGGATGGATCCTCCAAGGAAGTGATCTCCGCATTAGCCAATAGTGTCGACTATCGTATGACATCAAGCCCTTCAAAGACAAGGTATTGTGTGATGTTTCTCCTCTCGAAGTTTGTAATGTTCTTTTGGGCCAACCTTTTGTTTATGGAAACGTCATGATGTATATGAGTCTAGGCCTCGTAGTGTTATTATTACTTTGAACATGAATTTGTATAGGATACCCAAGGCAGTCCCTCCTAGTGTTATTTCCTTGATCTCTGCCAAGAAATGTAGGAAGGTCATCTCTCATACCAAGAATTTTTTCTTCTTCGTGATTCGCTCTCAAAGTGAGCGAAAAATCACCACCACATCTAGGGCCTCTATGAACGATCTCTCTACACAACAAAAGTAAGTGGATAAGGTCATGGAAGAATACTCAGATATCTTCTCCTCTCCTATCGGGGTACCTCTGCACTACCAGGTCAAGCATGCCATCGATCTGACCCCAGGCACACCGCTACCCAATGGGCCAGTCTACCACTGCTCTCTGTTAGAAAATGAGGAGATCAAGAGGTAGATCCAAGAAATTCTCCACAAGGGGAACATCCGTCCCATCTCATCACCTTATGGAAGCCAAATCATGTTGGTGTAGAAGAAATATGGGACTTGGCGACTCTGCATTGATTACCGGACCTTGAATAAAATCACAGTCCGAAACTGGTACCTGATTCCCCAAATCAATGACCTCCTTTATCAACTCACGGGGGCCAAATACTTTAGTAAGATTGATCTGAAGTCTAGATACCACCAGGTCCCAATAAAATAGAAAGATGCATGGAAGACTGCCTTCAATTCAAAAGAAGTTCTTTTTGAATGGTTGGTCATGCCCTTTGGTTTCACAAATTCTCCAGTAACGTTTATGAGGATGATGGACGATATCCTATGACCTTTCACCAATAATTTTGTAGTGATGTATCTGGATGACATCCCCATATACAAAAAGACTTGGGTGGAACACTTGCAGCATATTCAACAGGTTTTGTACACCCTTCGGCATCACAAACTATATGAAAACTTGGAAAAACAGTCCTTCAGCATGGACAGGGTCCATTACTTAGGCTACATCATTGATCAACATGGTGTGCATGTGGATCCAACCAATATCTAGGTCATTCGTGAATGGAGAGCCATAACCACACTCACTGAACTTCACAGCTTCTTGGGCCTCGCCAATTTCTATCGCAGGTTCGTGTTGGCATTCTCTCATATCACATGGGCCCTCAACCAAGTAACCAGGGGTGGTAGTAAGGCCAAATTTGTGTGGGGAATGTTCCAACAATAAGCCTTTGATGACTTGAAGAAGTGTTTGTGCTCATCCCCGATACTTTCATTATCAGACCTGCATCATCCATTTGAGATCTAGACATATGATTCAATCTATATTGTGGGCATCGTTCTCACTCAACACGACCACCCCTTGGCATATCATAGTGATACACTATCAGATGTTGTCCGTAAGTACCCTACTTATGACAAATAAATGTACTCCATTGTGCAAGCCTGCCGCCAGTTGAGACATTACATTCTTAGGAAGGAGACAGTCATCCACATTGATCACAAGTCACTACAGTTCATGCAAACCCAAGGAAAATTGCAGAATGACTGCCATCAGAAGTGGTCAACATACTTACAACAGTTCCACCTCAACATCAAGTATAAAACAAGAAGTATCAAACGAGTTGTTGACTGCCTCAGCCCACCTCCATTTGTTGCACTCACCACGGTGCTAGACTCTTGCATCCATGAGACCTCCATATGGCCCCACCTCTACGAGCCAGACCCTGACTTCTCCACCACCTACCAAATGTTGGGTGCCAACTTAGTGGTCGCTAATTTGCATCTTCAGGATGGGCTTTTGTGCTTTCTGGGCCATCTCTGTGTTCCATCAAGAGAGAACGCGAAGCTGATTTGGGAAGCTCACTACAGTCGGGTGGTAGGACACTTTGGTGTCGAAAAGATAGTGGCACTGATGTAGAAACATTTCTATTGGTCAAAACTTCGACAAGATGTCGGCAAGTATATTAGGTCCTGCATCGCCTACATTGTTGCCAAACTGACCACTAAGAAACAAGGCTTGTACACCCCTCTTCCTAATCCTAACAAGCCATGGGAATCCATTTCAATGGACTACATGTCGGGCCTCCAGTCCACCAAGAGGGGAAATGACTGTGTTTTTGTGGTTGTTGATCACTTTTTCAAGATGGTGATTCTAGTCGTATGCAATAAGAACATCACAACAGAAGCCACTGCCAAGATTTTCTTTGAATGAGTATGGGTACATTTTGGGATTCCATAAACCATTATCTCAGACCGTGATAGTCAATTCCTCAACTCATTCTGGTCGAGCCTCTGGTCACTGTTGGATACCAAGCTCACCAAATCCACTGCCTTCCACCCCCCAAAAAATGGCCAAACTGAGGTCGTCAATCGGATGGTCGTACATATCCCGCGCATGTACAATTCAAAAAACCCCTACACATGGGATGAGAGCCTTCCCTATGTACAGAATAGCTACAACCGAGCCATGCATAGATCAACTAGCCACAACCCTTTCAGGTGGGGTTTGCATTCCAGCGATTGGGCCCCATGGATGTTGAACTACCCCTGGCGACCACCTCGGCCGACTCATCCCCTGCTCCACCAGAAGCTGACAAAGCCACCCGATTCATTGAGCCGATCCAACACATCCTCCAATAAGTTTCGGATATTCTACAGAAGTCTAATTCCATGTACAAGCAGCGTCATGATCAACATCGGGTGCCACATAAGTTTCAGGTGGGTGACAAAGTTTGGTTGCATTTGTAGAAAGAACGCCTTACAGGGCCCCATTAGAAGCTTCACCCGCTTCGGTATGGGACGTACACCATCATGAAGGTTGTGGGTGACAATGATTTTGAGTTCAACATTCCCCCCTTCCTTGGTCTGCATATTCTCTTCAACGTGGCTCTCTTTCGACCTTATTTCCCACCATTATTGGACACCTCAGAGATAACAGAGCAGCTGACACCAACATAGATCAAACCTGACTGCATGCAACAAGCATAGAGTGATCATATTGTGGACACATATATCAAGGGCACTCAACACCAAATGATCCAACTTTATCGAGTCGTTAAAGCAGGGCAACTCCTGCACCAAGGAAAGTGGCTCACATGGGGCCAAATTTAGCAGAAATTTCCTCATCTGATGGGGAAACTCAACATAATGGAGACCATTGCTTCCTAAGGAGGGAGGATTGATCTAGGTGGATATTGGTGGCCACCCACCTATTCCACTGGCTTGGAAAATAGTTTTCCACCTTAGCATTTTTTCGACAGATTTTCGGGTTCCAAACTTCTGGGGCCGTTTTGAGGCCCTAAATGACATTTTTTGGGGATTTGGGGCCCAAGGGATTTCCATTGGCCAGTAAAAATTTGTTCTTCTTGGTTAGAACTTTCCAACGGGTTATCGTGCGCCTAAAACAGAGATTGTATGCAAAAGTAACGACCCCAGGAAGTTGATGTACTAACTTACCCAAATGGGGCGCACATGACTTTTGGCACTTCATCTCCTAGGGTTAGGTTTTTGGATGTCTAGGGTTTTTGACATTCCTGTTTATTGTAAAAGGCCTTCAGAGCCTCATTGTAACCATCTTCTTGCGAATGAGCGCAACCATCACATTTCTTCTTAGAGATAAGTCGCCACCATTCCAACAAGCTTGTTTTTCGCTGCATTTTACAGTTTCAACTTATTTTTTTATTGAATAGAAAACCAATTTTACTATATCTTTGTTGTTTTGTGTTCAAAATCTTTTAATAATCTGTATTCATTTCGTTCTTCTCATAAAATCCAGATCAATTAAATAGATTAGGAATTTTTGTACATAAATAAGCTTTTTGCAAAACAATCATATAGTTGTTTGATTGTACATACTTTAGGGTTTTTTATTTTACTTTTTAATGAACATAATTAGGATTTATATATATATATATATATATATATATATATATATATATAATGAGGGATATAATACAAATTTTCTCTTTCATCATCATAGAGTCTTAGTTTCAATGATATCCTTGAAGGATGACTATATCCCTAGTATATTTTGATGATGAGACTGGTAAACATCTTTAAAATATTACTTTTCCTCGTGATTAGGTTGAAAGACATGTTATTTTTGTAATAATTTCCTAGGAGTTGGTTGGGTTGTCAAATTTCAAAACTACTCATCTTAACTTACTTGAGCTTCCATACCCACATAGAATTAAAGGATGATTGGTCTATGTGGAGAGATAATGTTAATGTTGTGGTGGATGGACATATTAAAATGGGTATACTTTATTATGTGAGCACATCCAATTCATATTCACTAACATGCAACATCCCTTTGTGTTTTAAAACATATTGATTTCCCCATCTCGACATGCTTATAGCATAAATAAAAGTTGAAACAAATAAAAGTTGAGATGGTGAAAGGAAATGAAATTGGGAAATGTAAGTATCTTTGACAGGGCTATGGATGGTCACAGGTAGCCGAGAAAGGCCTGTGATGCCAGGGTGAGTACACCATAGGATATGGATGCTTTTGGGTATGGTAGCAACATTAGGAGACAAGAGAGGGTGCTCATATGTATCTTTACATTTATACTCCATCATTAGAAGTCCCCTCAGACTTAGCCCTATTTCAACATGTTTGATTATGGCATTGGTAAATGAACCCCATCAATCATTGCATTGAAAAACTATAGATTTGACCTTCAAGCCTAACCTATTGTGTCTTATTACTCTAAGCAACATCTAACTAGAGTGAAAATGAAGAGAAGCTTATCTTTATCTTCATAACCAACTCATTTTTTTTCCAATACTCTTAGATCTTAAATTGTCATCAATTTTATCACTTTCACTATAGATTCATTAATATTAATATTGACAGAGAAATGGTTTATGTTCTTGCTTATGCACTTTATTTCATTCATTGTAATTTTATTCTCTTGCATTAGGGTCTATTTTTCTACATCACAGTTTTTGTCTCTTTTCCTTGTAAATGACTTAGAAATTATTCAAAATAAAAGAAGAGTTATTTTCATTGAGAATAATAAGAATCATTTTGTCTCTCTTTCCTTGTAAGTGACTTAGAAATTGTTCAAAATAAAAGAAGAGCTATTTTCATTGAGGATAATAAGAATCATTTATTGGGTTTGCAAGAAAAATCCGATTTATAGTTTGATAGGGATCCTTATTGTGCTACTATATTTATATATGTTAACAATCTTTTCTATCAAACGTTGAACATATTTGACTAATTGTTTGGTTTCTATGGAATATTCTCCAGATCATTAATCGTTTCAGGTTCACATAAGTCAAAAACATAACTCACATGTTTGTTGCACACATGCAAATTTGAGATTTTTCCTTGGATAATAACAAACATTTGTATGAGTGTACGCGATGAGTTGGAATATTGATAACTATCAAACATGAGTTGTTATTATTCTTATTTTAATACAATGTTTTTACTATGTTCGTATCTAGCCATTACTCCTTTTATTTATTTGGGAATGTACATAGATATTATTAGTCTATTCTTTAAATGATACATATATTTGAATAATTTGTGTTGCTTGTAGAAGAATGTTTCCAACATATTTGAGGCTTTTGTAGGGACCAACTCATGGAACATGAAGGTGGTTCTTTAGAAAAGGATGTGATAAAAAATGAAGAATTGATTTCAGAATGACAAGTAACTCAATTTCCCAATAATATAAGGGACATGTCTACGATTCTTGGTGCCTCACTAGGAAACACCATCCCCAATTAAAACTAGATGTTGTAACTTAAAACATTCCTTTGATTTATTTTTTTCAATTTTTAATATTTCAATAATTCTTACATTTTATTTCCATTTTATTTATCTTAAAGCATCCTTCAATCTTTGGTTCATCAATCCTTCACTATTATTCTATGATCCCTTGATCCACCATTCAATTTTTATTTATCATTGATTATAACATATAAACTACCCTTTATCCCATGTATTGTTCTAAACTTAAAACATAGTTTTATGAAATTTATTTAGACCATGGTTAAACTCATTTACCTTTGTATTACGCTCTAGCCAACCTTCACAATAAACTTCAAGGAACCTTCCGTAATGTGAATATTTTTTTGTTCTTCTTCCTTACATCGTGTCTCCCTAAAATTTAATAAATTATATAGTAGATGACCAATATAATAACCACCTTAAAGCTTATGATAAGTTAAGTGAACCTCGGATTCCACTTTATTTTAGTCACATTATCTAAGAATAATAATCCTCAATTACAATGGTTGTTTTTATAAAATTATACTTTATTAAAAGTAGTTTAAAAGACATTGTTGGAAAATATTACTTTAACCCATTTACTTTAAAAAAAAAGATAGCCTCCATCCATTTATTTTCATAAATTTGATGTTCATGAATGGGTAATAACTAGTCTCAACATTTATTCTTATGGTTTCAAGGATTGTATTTATATTAAATTACATGGGTAAATAGAGAGTATATTTTATACACCATGAGCTTTATTATGGGTAATAACTAGTCTCAACATTTATTCTTATGGTTTTAAGGATTGGATTTATATTAAATTACATTGGTAAATAGAGAGTATATTTATACATCATGAGTATATTGTCGGGTCAGGGATTATAATTTTCGCTTGGCGGTCAATAGCTTTTGACCTTGTATTAATTTAGTTGGGTTTTGCTCGATATCTAAAGTTTTGTTATCGTTTTTTAATTTAAGTTTTATTTAAATTAATAAAAATATTTTATCAATTTTTCAAAATTTATAATGCGATTTTCTAATTGGTTGAGATCAATTTGATGGGAATAAATACCCTTGGTGGTGTGAATTTTTCCAAAAATATTTGTGAAATGTAGAAAAATAATTTAATATATATATAAATAAAATAAGTGATTAGTTTGTAATGAGGTGGAACATCATTATGTCAGCTATGCTTCAACATCCGATGCATTATATGCTTTGCTCATTGTAGTTTGATGTGATCAACATGGAAATCTGTACTCCTAGCGTTTCCAGCTCAGGGCTTCACCACTGACACTTTGGGCACTTCAAAATCTACTTTTGAAGCACTCACTGCACTCGACGCTTTGCACATATCAATCTCCTCACTTGCTCCTGAACTGCCTCACCACCGCCTCACTGCCTCGGCACCTCAAAGTTATAGCCTCACCACCTCCTCACTGTTTAGGGATCTCAGCAAATTAGAATAGCCTCACCACCTCCTCAGTGCATGGGCATCTCAGGAAATCTCCACTACCAGGGCACCTCACAACAATCGAACCTACTATCTAGCAGCAGTAATTTAAGTAATAATTCAGAGCTAGGAGTCAGACATGCTTGTTGAGGTTGGAGCAAGACTTATGGAGCTCAAAGGCTGCAATGTGTAAGTTTTACCAATACAAAATTCATGTCATTTCTTCTAATCTTAGTTAGAGTCAAGATACCTAATAAATGTTCTTTAAATTAATCAATGCAAAGAAAATACATTGTACCTACCTGAAGGATACCCAATCCAATGTCCATTGCTGCACGAGCACGACAGGAAGAGCGAACCAATTCGTATGCAGCCTTATGCCCCTATGTGGAAGCAATATGTGCTTGATGTGTAGCATGTGCTCGGGCATTGACAAAGCGCCAGTGTAGTAAGTGATTCTGCAACAAACACATGTGATGCATACATTCCTCCTCTGCATTTGCATTGGCAACCGACCTCTTGGATGATTTAGTCCCCGCAGCATACCCTCATCACTCAGTTCCAAGTTCAACCCCGCTACATCGTTTATAAAACTGCTAAGTGGCTTGAACTAAAAGCCAAGGTTCATCTCCTCCATGATCATCTTTTACACTCTTTGTTCGCTAATCGTTCCAACCCTTACCGTGGCGTACTAATGTTGGATGTCTTTGCAGAATAATCTATCTATTCTGCACTTAATGAGAGAGCAGTCCTAACTTTCCCATCTTTACTTCTTGTGTTTCTTATGCCTTTGCTCGTGTTGGAAAGTCTGGAATTAGATTGTTTTTATATTCTATTACCTCCAAGTTTCATCAACAACTGAACACCTTTGATAAGGGGAATAAGAGGGAGGTATTTTCCAGGAAAGGCCATTGAGCATAGTGAAGGGAAGGATATAAAATCTCCCTCTGTTGTAGGTTGAGGTGATTCCACTGAACTGATGGCATTATGCTCGACATCAGAAGAATTAAGACGTTGTTGCATGTCGGAAGTCATATGACCACTGGTGTCAGATAGGGGTAGAAGCCTCCTTAGAAACCGCGCTGATACATAACTCCCCTTCATATCTTGTGTGTTGTCAACTAAAAAGGGACTTTATGTCTATTCGAACTAATACTCTCGAAGGAGTTGTATGAGGTAAAGCTTCACATACAGTTCTCGAGTACTTCTGGCTAGCAATGGCACGCCTGCAAAGTTGTCCGACCCTGCTGGTTCCGACTCTAGCTGGCTCTGGCTAGACTTGTCATGGTTTCCTTTGGACTGGGCGTGTTTTCCATCACCTGGTATCCCACGTTACATGCATCGTTGCCTGACATGTTCTTTGTGGATGGAGTTGAATTTCCAAACCAATGTAATGACACCTATTCACTAAGATAGAAAATAGGTACACTTTAATCGTTTATTTTTTCTTTTATTTATTTTTATTTTATAATGCTACAAAGTATGAGTAAAATATATTTATTGTAATTTTCTTGTTTCAGTATACACACAATGTTTGTTTATGGTTGATATAGCTTTAAGTAAGCAATGCCAAGAAAAATTTGCAACATTTCTTGGGTTTACACAGTTATGAGTAATCTACTGTGTCAAATTATAAGGAGATATCATCAAATAAAATCATAAGCAGTCCCATGTTTTCTTTTTTATATATATATATATATATATATATATATATATATATATATATATATATATAATTCTTGACTTCATGTATGAATTTCCCCATACATATTCTTCAATTTTATGCTATTGAGTTGTTACATGCATATGTAAAATGCCATCCATGATTTCTTTATTCAGTTACAATTAGAGCTTAAAAAACCAGTGATAGATTGTTCCCATGAGAACCCATATAAGTTGACTGCAGTGAATGGCTGTCTGGAAGCTCGTCCAAAAGCTCTCTGGGAAGCCCTGTCCGACAAGTAAGCGTGAGGACTGGGGGTAGGGAGAGGAAAGACACTCGACCTTCAACCTCCTCGACCTAAGATAGGGGATCATCTCACCGTAAAGACTCGACCTTTATTTAAAGTATGGAGATCGGGGGAATTGATCGCACTCGACCGACATCTATGACTCGGCCAACAGTCAACGCGCTCTGATGCGATAAACCACGCTATTGTATAGAAAGGTGACTGAAAGCGTGGGCACGGGAAGAAGGGAAAAGCGTTTCTTTGGGTTTTTTTTATGAAGTTTAAGTCAAATCGATTCTAAAGAAATTGAGAAGAAAGGTGTGAAATCTGATAAGAAAAAAAGTGAAAATGAAGAAAGACTAAGGAGTTCCTGAGAAAGGCATTATTTTTCAATGATTGTTAGAGTTTCAAGGCCTTAATACAGAACTAACCTAAGGTTTGAAAGTTTGCAGCTATGAGTTATGGTACTTCATAAAGAAATCTCATTAATACCCACAATTGAATTATGAGAAATGCCAATAGTATACCTCTAACAGGTTAAACCAACTAACCAACTAAGAATGTAAGTTTATATGGAAGTTGTCTTAAAATTTTCTGGTTTCTGCTTAGTGTTTACCCGAGAATGTAAGTTGTCTTAAAAACTTTTAAGGTTTTTGCCTCGTGTTTACAGTGGCTAACTTTTCTCATTTTCGCCTCCGGTGTACAGTAGCTGCACCTTTTTTGAGGATTGCATATTTCATATTGTTAACATTTCCAGATTTCATTAAATGTCTCTCATGTTTGTTGCATTCCTCTATTCCAATTTTCTTTAAAAGTTGTTGCTAAAGGTAAGATTTTTATTTTTTAATTTTTTTATTTATTTTCTTAGATCATTTTTTACTAAAAAAAAATTAGATTATGATACTGTATATATTTTTAAAATCTTTATTTAAAAAAATTAGATTATGATACTGTATACATTTTTAAAATCTTTATTTTCTATAGTAATGTTACAAAATTAATATTATTTTTTATATTTTATTTTTTATTATATTAACTTCATCAAAATTTACATTTCATAAAAGTGATTGGTACAGTGATAAAATCGTTATAATCTATGAATATAAATTTAGAAAATTAAATATTTGTAACATACATTTCATAAAAGTGATTGGTACAGTGATAAAATCGTTATAATCTATGAATATAAATTTAGAAAATTAAATATTTGTAACATACATTTCTAGTATTAAAATGACTTAAAATTAATAATCCTACATATTTCTAGTATTAAAATGACTTAAAATTAATAATCCTACATATTTCTAGTATTAAAATGACTTAAAATTAATAATCCTACATATGGATTTAGGATATTTATTACATTTTAAATAATTTAATTTATATAAATAAAATATACAAGTAACTAGCTTTGATATTAAAATAAGTGTCAATATCTCTTAAAATAAATATAATTAAATCTTAATCATATGATAGAATTATGTACTGTGAGATAAATAGCATCTTCTGTACGAATCGAAACGCCGTAATGATCCTTCATGAAAATGATCACCAACACGTGGACCTTCATTTTGTCCACCAACACAACACATGTGGACGCCATTACCGGAGTTCATACCGTCTTCTAAAATCTTTAGTGCTCGGCAACATTCCAACCATCAACGACGCATAACAAGTTTCATTACAGAAATAGTTAATATAGAGAAACTTTAAAGCTGTAATTATTTGGACAGATAAAAACATTCACCAAAAACTGTAAGGACTGAGATTCCAATATAGTATACAATGATTTTGGACTTCCATTTAATAAGTTTTCTATGGACAGGATTAAATATGGCTGGAATATTCTTAGTAGTCACACAAAATAAATGGCTGTGATTTCAATCATTAACTTCCTAGCTATTATAAAGACATCCGTTTATGTGTTTACTTTTTTACATTTACCTAATCATATTTAAAAATTACTTTGATAGCTAGCTGATTGCCACATAAGTGATTAACATAAATTAAAATATGAACACCAAATAAATGAAGCTCAACGTAAATAATAAAATTTAATATACTCTTTTAAGGATTTTTTTCATCTTATCAGTCTTTCTGCGTTGATCAGCCACAACTATGTGGCTGTGCTAGTTTATATTTAATTGACATATCCACTCAAATGTGTCGTATTATTATGATATTTTTAATCAATTAATTAAAAAATTAATATAAATATTTTAATTCTTTATTTATTAAAAATATATAATATAAATATTAAATTGTTTTTTTTTTTTTATTGATAATTTAATTTTGTAGTTATGTTTTTTTTTTCCTGATTTAATAATATTAAATAATTTGAAATACATAATTTTTTTCTTAAATTTTAGTTTTTATTGTTATTAAAAATAATTAATCTTATTCATATCAACAGTAACATATTAAAGACTTTATTTCTGATTTAATAATATTAAATAATTTAAAATACATAATTTTCTTCTTTAATTTTAGTTTTTATTGTTATTAAAAATAATTAATCTTACTCATATCAACAGTAACATATTAAGGACACTATCCAAACAACTTTTATAATTAATCTGATTCACATTAGAAGTGACCTATTAAGGACACCATCCAAACCATTTTCATTTTCAGGTTAGGTTCTAAAGTGACTCATTGTGCTATGCAGAATTATGTTTGCTACCACTCAGAGTTTATTGCACTATGTAGAGTACATATAAGATGCATTCTTTGGGCTTTATGTGCCTTTAAAACATTAGTGGTAGATATTATACTTCTGTATTTGATATGCCTTCAAAACATTATTTATGGATAGTATAGTTTTGTAGAAAATGAATTTGATGTGTTTTTAAAATATTAAAAGTAATTAGAGTTTAAATATTAAAATATCTATTGAAGCAACAACATTCTCAACATTAAAAGTAACAATGGTTTGGCTTAATTTGAACTATACAAAGTTAAGGGTTGACCATGTCTAAAAATTAAGGTAGTTGGGTTTCATGGATGCAAGACAAAGATGCACCAATTTTGAAATCTAAGTGTGAGGGTGTGTGAGGGTGGGTGTGTCAATTTATATATAAATAATAATAAAAAAAATCTTTTTATTTTTATGTTGAAAGGGGTATACTTATT
This sequence comes from Picea engelmannii, assembly GCA_009831015.1. Lineage (NCBI taxonomy): Eukaryota > Viridiplantae > Streptophyta > Pinopsida > Pinales > Pinaceae > Picea > Picea engelmannii. Next base: position 508,025 of record ML782159.1, on the reverse strand, counting down.
AGAAATATGTATGATTAATTATTTTTTAATCTAAAAACTTAATGTGATGATTAACAATTGAAGATGTTGACATATTTTCGGTAGTCATCTCAAATCAATGAATAAGATTTACCGTGCATAACTTCTTTGCATTTATGAATGCATCCATTAACTAAAAATTACTATAAAAGCATATAAATAGAGTATAAAAGCATATAAATGGAGTGTGAACCATAGTTAATTTTTTTAAATAGAATGTTAAAGTGTGAACGGTTCAATTTAAAGTTATTTAATATGGCTCTTCAAGTTAAAATTATTTAAATGTTATTCAGTTTTACTTCTTAAAAAAAAAAGCTATGTCATCTATTTCAATCGGCAAACAATAAGATTTGTTTCGTCATTTTGACATGAAGATTTCTTAGAAAGATAAAATCACCCGTTTTCCATCTACCCCAAAGATTCTCCTTTAGTCAAGAGAGTAGTCCATAGTTTAGGTATACCTTCTACTCTAATAAAATCCTTGCATAAAACAACTGATTGTATGAGGTTTCCATAGTTTAGGTATACCTTCTACTCTAATAAAATCCTTGCATACAACAACTGATTGTATGAGGTTTCCGTGTGACCAATGGACCAGTTAAGAATAGGTGGAATGATCCCAAGTTTTCATGACGTGCTACCAAGTGCGTTCACATGCCGTTCAGTTGTGGTTGGCTTAGATATTTGCCACTTGCCAACCTTACCAACCTTATAGTGGGCAATAATTTCATGAATGAAAGGCCCTCTTTAGATCGATCATGTGGCATATGTGGCATAATCTAAAATTCATAGTTTGAAATGATCACTTGATCACTTGGGACGGTTTAACTTTATTATTGGCATGGTTATATATATATATATATATATATATATATATATATATATATAATTTATTGTTATTATATTTCAGTATATTTTATATTTAGAGGTTTAAGGCTTTGTGAAAAAAGTTTGAGTAAATCATTAGTAGACTTGTAATTAATCTTTGTTAAATTTTGCAAATAATCAAAGTTTCATTTACATAGCTTATATTGATATTTAAAATTTGTTAAAAATTAATTATTTTTCCCGCCATTTCATTCAAATCTAAAAAAATGGAAGAAAAGTGTGTGGGGAGGATCTTATCTTGTCTTCCTATATACTTCATGATATTTTTATTTAAATTTGATGTATCCTTACTTAAAAATATCCATTTTTTGTTTGTTTAAATAAAATGTAAAGTGATTGAATCTTATCCTTATTAACACGTGACTAAAACAAGAAAGTTGAAGTTGAATATGTATCATAGTAATCTCAGCCGGAAAAGGTGTTAAAAAACAAAATCTTAAATAAAATTCTAAATGGTTTTAAAAAACAAAATCTTAAATAAAAATCTAAATGATTTTAAAAAACAAAATCTTAAATAAAAATCTAAATGGTTGTTAAGTAAAGTATTCCAAATGTGGAAGTAAATATTAAACAATTTTTCAATTCTTTATTTTTGGTTAAAGTGTATGGTATAGTTTAAATGTTCTAAGTTTTTTTAATTTTTTTAAATAATTATTATTAGAAATCAACATCACCATTTTTTTAAAAATTGTAATTTTACAGTGTTCAAATCATGTTTTTGAATGCATAAATTCACTTCCAACTCTCAAAAACCCTAAAATATCCACCATACTCAATTTCAATTGAAACTTTTGATTTATCTATTCAAAAACTTCAAAGAAATATTTCCAAAATCTTTTAATTTTAATTATTTTATTTAATTTCTACAAAACCTTCGTATCAATCTCATTCATTACTCCACAATGACTAAACTGCCATACAACACTTGTTATAATACTTGTTGCATAGGATGTACATAAATTTTGGAGGGGCCTTTAATGGATTTTGCATTATAAAATTCGCGGCATCCGTCATAGTTAATCTATTATCTCTGTGAATCATTAATTGGCTTTATATTAACAAATAAAACAAATATTGACATTTATTAATATACATGTGTGCAAAAGTTTATTTAATGACTTGCATGGTGTCATTTTGCAGAGATAATGTGTGGGAGGAGTTTTCGGACGTGAAGGCATGTAGAAGCTGGCGCAACTCTAAGCCCGCAAATACTATCAACCGTTGATCAAAGACCTTATAGATCTGTTGGATCTTTCGGGCGTCTACAACGAGGATAAAGATCTTGCACTTTAAAGTCCAAATTCATGGGAATCGTCCATCTAATGGTGAGATAATTTATAAATGTAAATTTCCTCTTGCAAAGCATGCTTTTAGCATTGAAGGGTTCGAAAAACCCTTATACCTAGACGATCATCCCAAAGAGGCTTCTACATTGGCGCAGTTCCATTATCTCACTAAATGCGATAAACCTTTAAAAATTTTCTTTGGTGGATGGACGTGCAATATAAAACGTGAATGACATTCTTAATCTCTTCTTTCATTCAACTGAGAGACATCCATCCATTTTATTGTTGAATCACTCACCAGTATCTGCGTCGATGATCTGTCTTTTACCAGTATTTTCAGAATCAGATTCTGAATCATGGTTCGGCTCCTTGTCTTTGATCTCGGCTACCAATGACTGTTTTGAGCGACATTCATCGGTGTTGTGCCAAGGGCTTTTGTGGAAATCGCACCATCCCGGTGTCCTTCTTTGTCTTCCCACGACCCTTCTTTTCCTGTGGCTTGGACTGGTTTTCAGGAGACTGTTTGTTAGGGCTATCTTTGTCATACTTTGGTTGTTGTGGATTTGCAGACCCGAACTCCTGTTTGTTCTGGTGCTTAAATTTCTGCTCGATTTTAACAACATATCGATAGGCAGAACCGAGTGATGAGATGTTCAGGAAATCCATTTCAGTTTGGATGTATCTGTGTAGAGCCCCACGGTATTTTAGAACCAAATGTCGTTCAGAGTCTTTGATACCCAGCTTGGTGCGCAAGGTATGGAAGATATTGTTGAACTCCGAAACTGATTGGTCCCTCTCTTGCCGCAGTGTGGTCCATCTCATGCACTGGTCCTCATAGTTTCCAACAGGGTAATACTGTTCCTTTTCCGCATCCACAAAAAAATCCCAAGTGGGATCGACCCCATATATTCCAGACTCCTCTGTGGAACTCTGCTCCTAGTAAGTTTCCCACCAATGTTTGACATGGGGGAGAGCCTTAAGGAGTGCGAAGGTGATCTTTTCCTTGTCTGAAAAATTATGAACAGAGAAATAACCTTCTAGCAGATTTAACCATTTATCTAGGGCATCTGCATCTATTTGACCTTCAAATACGAGAATATCAAAATTAACTTGTACCTTGAAGGGCGAGGTGCCTCCAAAGTGGCTGCTTGATGAAGATACGCCTGATGCTATTGGTAGGCGTTGAAGGATGTGGGCAAAATTATCCATCATTTCATCCCTCTGTCGCGTGAGAGCTTTCTCAAGCAACAGATTGATAGGATCGTCTGCTCCGTCGTTTTTCTTTTCTTCCGCCATTGAGGGTTTCTTGGGTGTGCGAGAGCGATTGTCTTCAAGAGAGACAAGCTTGAGACCCAACTTGCTATACTCGGACCTCGTTGGGGACATGCACTGAAAAACGATCAAGAGCAGCCTGCTCTGATACCACTGATCCAGATTATTTTCGGCACGAAATGAGATCGGAGATATAATGAATAAATGCACAGAGATATCGCAGATATTCAATAATATAACATAAATGTATCGGAGATGCAACCATAAACACGGATATAAAGTAATACATGATTTCTATTAATGAAATAAATGTACAGAGACTGTAAAATACAGAGTGAAAGACTCGCTAGAATGGTGGTAGCTTATCTCTGAGAAGAGATGTGACGGCTACTCGCATCCATGAGAAGATGATTACAATGAGGCTCGGAAGGCCTTTTTACAATAGACGGGAATTCCAAAAGTCCTAGACATCCAAAAACCTAACCCTAGGAGATGAAGCGCCAAAAGTCATGTGGGCCCCATTTGGGTAAGTTAGTACATCAACTTCCCGGGGTCGTAACTTTTGCATACGATCTCCGTTTTAGGCGCGTGATAGCTTGTTGGAAAGGTATCGTCGAGGAGATTCATTTTGGGGGCTCAATCATGCCTTCGAATATCATTGATAACCTCGATCTCGAAAAACCTTCATTTGGACCCTCAAAATGGCCCTCGAAGTTAAAACCTGCTAAAAATAGTAAATTGCCAAAATGGCCAGAAAACTATTTTGAGCCATTTGGAAAAGGTGGGTGGCCACCGATATCCACCTGGATCAATCCTCCCTCCTTAGGAAGCAATGGTCTCCATTGCATTGAGTTCCCGGGGGAGAGGGAAAAGCATTTGTTGAATCTGCATCTTGGTGAGCTGCTTGTCTTGTTGGAGACGTCGCGCTGCTTAGTTTGTGGAAATCTATCACGAACCTGTTGCGGTTGAGGCTGCTCAACAAGTTGAGATACATGAGAGGACGATCTGTAGAAGGAATCTTTGCACTTTGCTGCAACCTTGTTGACCTGCTTCTGTTGGATAGAAGGTGCTTGGGCCGAGGCTGTAGTGGTTGTAGTATCCTTTTGTTCCCCTTTTGAACAGATTGTGGAGAAGATGAATTTTGTAGTATGAGATACTACCTTGCAGCACTGTTTAGGTGGGGCAGTGGTTGGAACTACCTCTGGTATCCTGTAGAGATGACCCCCTAGAGTAATAATGACACTACGGGGTCGAGACTCATAGATAACATGGCGTTTCCACATATATGGCTGGCCCAAGAGAACATCACAGACATCCAGTGGGGCAACATCACATAATACCTCATCCTTGAAGGGTTGGATGCCGTATGACAATCGACACTGCTGGCTAACACGAAGATCTCATCCTTGGCGAAGCCACCCGATGTTGTATGGTTGCGGGTGTGGTGTTGTCGACAATCCCAACTGTTTAATGACCTCTGCTGAGATGAGGTTCTTCTGGCTTCTGCTATCAACAATAAAATGCAGCAGGGTCCCCTTCACCCACATCTCTGAATGAAAAAGGCTCTCCCCCTCTTTTGGATTTGTTGGTTCTTCTGGTTGAATTGCTACGGTCGCGACAATAGCAGTGGGGTCTGCGTCGATGATCTGTCTTTTACCAGTATTTTCAGAATTAGATTCTAAATCATGGTTCGGCTCCTTGTCTTTGATCTTGGCCACCAATGACTGTTTTGAGTGACATTCATCGGTGTTGTGCCAGGGGCTTTTGTGGAAATCGCACCATTTCCCGGTGTCCTTCTTTGTCTTCCCGTGACCCTTCTTTTCCTGTGGCTTGGAATGGTTTTCAGGAGACTGTTTGTTAAGGATATCTTTGTCATACTTTGGTTGTTGTGGATTTGCAGACCCGAACTCCTGTTTGTTCTGGTGCTTAAATTTCTGCTCGATTTTAACAGCATATCGATAGGCAAAACCGAGTGATGAGATGTCCAGGAAATCCATTTCAGTTTGGATGTATCTGTGTAGAGCCCCACGGTTTTTCAGAACCAAATGTCGTTCAGAGTCTTTGATACCCATCTTGGTGCACAAGGTATGGAAGCTATTGGTGAACTCCGAAACTGATTGGTCCCTCTCTTGCCGCAGTGTGGTCCATCTCATGCACTGGTCCTCATAGTTTCCTAAAGGGTAATACTGTTCCTTTGCCGCATCCACAAAAAAATCCCAAGTGGGATCGGCCCCATATATTCCAGACTCCTCTGTGGAACTCTGCTCCCAGTAAGTTTCCCACCAATGTTTGACATGGGGGAGAGCCTTAAGGAGTGCGA
>ML782159.1:450013-499311 GCA_009831015.1 Picea engelmannii | reverse complement strand
CCCATTGGAATTGCTCTATTAATCATCCTTTTAATTACAAAATTTAATCTGATGGCCAGGAATTCAAGATGCTAACATATTCTTCGTCTTACATTCAAATGGACGAATAAGATTTGCCTAATTAACTCTCTTGCATTTATCAATTCATTCTTTCATCATGTTTACTTTTTCACTTTTACATAACATGATTAAGAAATTTGTAGATCAACTTATCAATTGCCATGAACCATAATTTAGCAAATCCAGAGAAGATCACTTTAGTTTTAACATTTACATTTACATTAATTTTTTACATTTTACAGTGATGATGCCCCATGTAATTATATCATACTTTAGCATGGGGCCTAAAGAAAAGTGGAGAGAAGCCATTTAAGTTTTACAAATAAGCGATTTCAGGAAACATTTATGTATCCGCCTTTTGGAGAGCAACCATTTCAGATTTACTTTTTAATTTTTTACCAATGGACGGTTTCATACATTTTTAACGCCATGTGTTATTAACAGGAATACATTTATGTATCCATGCATTTCATAACCCTTTCAATATGCGAGGAGAGCGAGGGAGAGGAGTGGATTACCTTATTTTTTTAATTTTTTTAACCAATAGATGGTTTCATACATTTTTAAGGCCATGTGTTGTTACTAGGATACATTTATGTATCCACGCATTTCATAACCCTTTCAATATGAGAGGAGAGCGAGGAGAGGAGTGGATTGCCCTAATTTTTTTATTTTTTTACCAGTTGGAGTGGATTACCCTAATTTTTAAATTTTTTTACCAATTGACGGTTTCATAAATTCTATTGATAGTGTCATCAATTCTAACGCCATGTCGAGGAAACATTTACCGTATCTGTCCTTTCAATATGCCACGAGATCCAAAGAGAGGAGTGTATTAGCTGGTCTATTGTGTTTATGTGTAGTAAGTTCTCAAAGGCGTGGGAACAATTTAATTCTGCGGAGATTTCCATGCCCTGACAAGAAGGGAAGTGGGAACACATATAACATATCAGTCGTGAGGAGATTAATATGAGAAAATAGGTGACAATTTCATTATGTACATGTTATTACATATCGAGAGAGGACACAATTGTTGATTGCTAACACAACTATTGTGCATCAAGAAAAGACACATGAAATCAGGAATTGTCACTGACAAAGAGTGCAAACACATTGAGGTATATTAATATCCGTTTTCTTTGAAATTGATATGTTTACTGCATTTACATTTACTAGCTAATTCCAGCTGGGCCATTTTATTTATATGCATTCAAATAAACAATGTCTTTTTATTCTATATTCAGATTTATATGCATTCAAATAATGAATGTCGGTATCGACAATCAACATGCAATATTTTCAAAGAAACCTAAGTTATTACTGAACCTTATGAGACTGAATATCGAATTACATATCACGAGAGCAGTGAGGACACAATTGTTGATTTCTAGGACAACTATTCCGCATCAGTAAAGGACAAAAGAGGTCATTGGCAAAGAGTGCAAACCAATTGAGATATGTTGATATCTATTTTTTCTGAAATTAATGTGCGTTGTGCTTTTAATGCATTTAGATTACTATGCATTCAAATTTTGATTGCATTTATATTTAATAATAAATCCTGCCCCTTTTTAAATGTGTTCGACCCTTTAATATAAGCACTACAATGACAATGTTGATAACAAGGAACACTGCATATACACTCAGGAACAAAACCCATAAGACTCAAATAACACTAACCTATATCCCTTACTCCCTTCGCTTCTATTAATCCATTATACAATACTTGGAGTTTCTATGAAAAATTAGGGTATTGGAGCAGTTCAATACGTTGAAGCCATAAATTCTATGGTTTCATACATTTTTAAGGCCATGTGTTGTTACTATGTGTTGTTACTAGGATACATTTATGTACCCACGCATTTCATAACCCTTTCGATATGAGAGGAGAGCGAGGAGAGGAGTGGATTGCCCTAATTTTTTAATTTTTTTACCAATTGGAGTGGATTACCCTAATTTTAATTTTTTTTTACCAATTGACGGTTTCATAAATTCTATTGACAGTGTCATCAATTCTAACGCCATGTCGAGGAAACATTTACCGTATCTGCCCTTTCAATATGCCACGAGAGCCACAGAGAGGAGTGGATTAGCCGGTCTATTGTGTTTTTGTGTAGTAACTTCTCAAAGGTGTGGGAACAATTTAATTATGCGGAGATTTCCATGCCCTGACAAGAAGGGAAGTGGGAACACATATAACATATCAGTCGTGAGGAGATTAATATGAGAAAATAGGTGACAATTTCATTATGTACATGTTATTACATATCGAGAGAGGACACAATTGTTGATTGCTAACACAACTGTGCATCAAGAAAAGACACATGAGGTTGATCAGGAATTGTCGCTGACAAAGAGTGCAAACACATTGAGGTATATTAATATATGTTTTCTCTGAAATTGATATGTTTACTGCATTTACATTTACTAGCTAATTCCAGCTGGGCCTTTTTATTCCATGTTCATATTTATATGCATTCAAATAAACAATGTCTTTTTATTCTATGTTCAGATTTATATGCATTAAAATAATGAATGTCGGTATCGACAATCAACATGCAATATTTTAAAAGAAACCTAAGTTATCACTAAACCTTATGAGATTGAATATCGAATTACATATCACGAGAGCAGTGAGGACACAATTGTTGATTTCTAGGACAACTATTCTGCATCAGTAAAGGACAAAAGAGGTCATTGGCAAAGAGTGCAAACCAATTGAGATATGTTGATATCTATTTTTTCTTAAATTAATATGCGATGTGCTTTTAATGCATTTAGATTACTATGCATTCAAATTTTGATTGCATTTATATTTAATAATAAATCCTGCCCCTTTTTAAATGTGTTCGACCCTTTAATATAAGCACTACAATGATAATGTTGATAACAAGGAACACTCGAACAAAACCCATAAGACTCAAATAACACTAACCTATATCTCTTACTCCCTCCGCTTCTATTAATCCATTATACAATACTTGGAGTTTCTATGAAAAATTAGGGTATTGGAGCAGTTCAATACGTTGAAGCCATAGGTAAGCCACTAATTCCCTTTTCGGATTGCAATTTATGTTATAACATATCTCACATATGAACAAATATCACATAACTTTCCTTTTCACAAATTTGTGAGTTGAGACTTCTGCAATCTAAGACTGTACATTGTTAGTTCGAAGCGAAGTAATCTTTACATTATTATGACTCATTGGTTGTAGAGTAATATAAAAAATAATATGGTGTTGGAGACTATTAGCAATTTTAATTAATTCATTGATCTTAAAATAATATTGTTGCAATTAATACGAAAGTTTCAGCTACCAATTGAGACGGGAGAATGTTTCAAAGGTTTCAGGTAGCCGTCATTGTTTTTCAATATTATATAACTCAAATTCCTTTTAGGTGTACTTGCCTCCAAGTCTCTCGCCTTCCCTTTCCTTTTCCTATACTTGACTCCTAGTTGGGTTCTATAATCTTTGGTTTATTTTTACAATCCTCGCGACTCCTAGTTGGGTTCTATAATCTTTGATTTATTTTTACAATCCTCGCATGTTTATCCACTTTATTACAAAACATTATTAATTTTAAGAATACAAATCAAAAGTATAAACCTTCAAAAATATTTCCATGTAGTCATATCCCAACCTATGGTTGCATTCAGTTGCAAACTGAAGTGAACAATCTATTTGTCTCCCATTTCAGACAACAAATATAGAAAATTTTCAATAAAAATTGTTTTAGGTTTTCACATATTTTAGTTTTTGATGGTGACCTTTAAAAAAGGCTTTAGGTTTTTATATGTTTTAGGTTTTGCCCGTAAATTTAAAAAGTTTATTCATTTATTGCTAATACATGATTATTATAATGTATTATTTTATTTTATTTTTATTTTTTATTTTTATATATTATTTTAATATATCTATTAATAATATTTTAATATTTTATTGATTTATATATATTTTATATTTGTATTATTTAATTAATAAGGTTTTCACATATTTTAGTTTTTGATGGTGACCTTTAAAAAAGGCTTTAGGTTTTTATATGTTTTAGGTTTTGCCCGTAAATTTAAAAAGTTTATTCATTTATTGCTAATACATGATTATTATAATGTATTATTTTATTTTATTTTTATTTTTTATTTTTATATATTATTTTAATATATCTATTAATAATATTTTAATATTTTATTGATTTATATATATTTTATATTTGTATTATTTAATTAATAAATATTTTAATATTTTAATATATTAATGTAATTTTTTTTAATGATTTAAAACAATAATATATTACATAAAAGTTTAATGTATAAATTGCATTAATCTTTTAATAATTTCATACATTTAATAGTTAACAATTAATGTATTAAATATTTTATACTTAGTGCATATTTTATGTAATAAGTATTTTATACATTTAATAGTTAACAATTAATGTATTAAATATTTTATACTTAGTGCATATTTTATGTAATAAGTATTTTTTTTTGTATTTTTTATTTTTGCAAATTAATCTAAGGTTGTGATTCACCTTAGTAGAAGATTAAGTTATTGTAAGAAAAGAGAGTTATATCTTTTTTGCTAATTCGTTTTTTTTAAAAGCAAAGAGACTTGTTTCTTTGTTTAGTCATTTAGAAATTTGAATTATCAAGGAATGGTCAAGGTAGAACCGACGTCCAAACATCATTGAATATTCAAGAATCACTATCTTATCGAGCTCCATAGGAAGATTATATTAAAATAAATCCAAACATATCTATATTTTTAAGTAATAATACATTAATGTCTTTATACATTATTAATGTATTTTTACCTTCTTTTTTTTTTTTTTTATATTTTTAAATTATTATTATATTATTTTAGTAATTATTTTATTTTTATTACTTTATTATTATTATTATTATTAACTTTATTAATATACTTTGTTATTACTCTTTTATTTCTACTAAATTAATTTATAATTTTAAAAATTATAAATATTTTTTATTTAATGTTTATTTATTATTAATAATAAATTAATTAATAAATAATAATTTAATTATTATTAATATATTTAATACTTAAAATATCAATGTATTTATTTAATATATTTAATACTATTTGACACATTATTGTATTTATTTTATTTTATATATATTTATTTATATTTAATTAATATATTATTTAAATAATACATTAATAATAATAATGTGTTTATCTTAGAATATATTTATTCTATAATGTATTATACATATATATTTGCTTTATTCATGTATTATTAATATTTTATTATTTTAATATATTATTCTGATTTTCTAAAACTTTATTAATATATAGATATTTTTATAGATTTATGTATTACTAATACTTTGTTACTTTATTTTATTATTATATTTTTTCACACTTTATTAATAATATTTTAATATTTTATTATGCTTTATAGGTGTATGTATTAATAATACTTTAATATTTTAATATTTTATACATATTTTATAATTCTATTAATTACTTAACAAAAAAATTAATGACCAATGTATAAATGTATTTTTATTGTATTCATGCATTGTTTTCTACATGAAAATTGCGCATTGTATTAGAAATATAATCAGTTTACATAGACGATATGCCATTACAGTCATAGGCCAAGCCTATTCAAAGTTTCCATCTGAAAAAAAACAACACCGCGCTACATCTCAAAAAGATAGATCATTCCACAGTAGGATCTAGATCTAGTCCAAAAAAGTTACAAAATAGGAGGATCGCACCAACACTACCAAAAAAATATAAGTCTTTCCCACTGTAGGATAGAACCAAAAGGTACCCCAGGCCGCTTCAGCCATAAAATAGAAAAAGGAATGCAAGGCACAAAAGACTTCCTAGCACATCTTGAGTTGGTAATTTGGCCCCTCATGACCATTGATTTGTTGATTGTAAAAAAGGGTTCCAAGTGGATCTGTAAGTGCCTTCTTGGAAAGAAAACCGGCTTCCTGATTTTCTTCTCTATAGACATGGTCAAAGGTGATGACAGAAAAAATCTTTTTGAGTTCTTTCACCCGCTCTTTCCAGTATTCAATAGAAATAACCTGCAGAGAACCAACATTATTTAGCGAACCAATAATAACTTTTGAGTTCCCGAGAATGTGGATATCTGAAATAGCCAATCTATGGGCCAAGGTGGGGACATCCCAAGTGCCTAAGAGTTCGGCTCTTGTATTTGTACCCCTACCACAATTAAAGGTCCATCTATAAAAAGTATGCTCATCTAGAGAAATTATACCCCCTGCTCCACTTAATTCACCATTTCTCTGAGATGCCCCATCAAACCAACCAATTGTTCTATGCTTCGGTAAGAAATGGCCTATACGTCTTATAGATTTTTTCGGTCTCTGAGAACTGTGGCTCGCTACAACAACAAAAGAGAGGAAGAGAACTTTCTCCAAGTATGGAATTTGATGCAGGAGCATCTCTCCACCTCATCCAGCCAGCCAACCAGCCGTGTCAAGCACATGCATTCAAGATGAAGAGAGGCACAACCCTCATCTTTTATTTTGTAATTGAATGTAATTAAATGTTTAAGCTGGTGAGCTGTGAAGCCGTGCCTTTGCGCAGGCTACAGAATAGATATGCCTTTAATGAGTTGTATGGCTGAGATCTAGATCCAGATGCCGGACTAGATAGCCCATTCAATGCAATTGAATAGGGTAGGTAGGTTGGAGGGAAGAGCTCGAAGAGCCCCCTCAGGTAAAAGAGTTTTCATATCTCATTTTGAGGAGAGAGTGAGAGCTAGCAGAGAGTAGTTGTAGTGTGTGAGAGAAGTCCGCGAGTAGAGAGAAAAAGAGAAGGAGCCGAGACCTTGTTACAGGTCGTGCTCAGGAACACCTTGTAAATATAGGCATTTGCCATATTTAATACAAAGAACAGGTTTTCCTGCATTATTCTGTGTTGAATGGATGTCTGTGAGTGTTCTTTATATGCTGTGAATGTATGCTAGGCATTTGCAGGTTGTTTTTGATTCCAAGGGAAGGTCTTTGAGGCTTCACACCGGGAGGGTGTGACAGACCGTTGCGGCTTCTAATAGTCGTGCACAGAGGATGCATTTCTGAACACTGCGGGTTCAGGAAAAGACGTGCTGCGGAACAAGAACTGGAGTCAACAGCCCGAGAGGAAGACCTCAAGGTTGCTGAAAACCTTGGAGGCAAGGCTGTGTGGGAGAAGACACAGTTATAGAAAGAAGCTCTGAGGAGTTCTGTAGATCTCTGCCAAGTGGGCATTGAACATATGCACAACGGTGCGCAGAGGAAGGACTTTGCTGTGAGTTCTTAAGAAGAAATAGAATCACTGAGGATTCCGAGAGCTCTGCCAGGTGGGCATTGAGCAGGTGCATAGGTGCACAGGAGGACAGAACTGCTGAACGTTCTGTGGAAGGAAGATACTCTGCCAGGAGGGCATAGAGACAGTGTGCAGATAGGCACAGGAAGAAGAGAACTCTTTGAGTTCTGTGATTTGAAGAAGAATCCATTAAGGGATCTTCACAAGGTTGCTGAACACCCTACGGACTCAGCAAGAGGTTGCTTGAGCAGAAGGATAGCCAGGAGTGCATCCAAACATTCTCCATCTGTAGGAGAAGGGAAGAAAGACAAAAATCCCTTAGGGGTATGAGCGTGTGAGAAGCTCAGGAGAGATAGCACAGTGCGTGCGTAAAGACTCTGCAGAAGCACAGACATTGGAATCCTTTGAGGATTCGGGAGGAACAACGTTATCAAGAACGCAGGTGAGGACTCGAATTCATGGAGTTTGCAGAGGTGAAAGGGAGCAAAGGTTGAGGCCTTTGGGAACTTGGAGTTTTTCCAAGACTGGGATGAAGTGTGCAGGCTCAGGAGGGAGCACAGTAGCCATCAGATCAGGCGGAGAAGGAGATCTGGATCATTGGTTTCTACGTCCAGGAGACGCACAGGAGGAGTGCACAGGAGAAATGATCTGAGCCGTCAGATCTTGAGCGGAGAATCCGACAGCCATTATATCTGTCAGGAGTTGTGAGGGAGTTAAACCTCACACAGCAGAACAGAAGCGAAGACCCGAAAGGATTGACAGGCATCGGGATATCGACACTCGGGATATCAAAGGCCCTGAGGTCGAGAAAGTTGGGACATCTCAAGTCCCGAAACAACAAAAGAATCACAACCATCCATCTAAGGGAGGACGCGTGTCACATGATCGTCCATTTCGGAGATCTGGGCACTGGTTCGTAGAGGTGAGTCTTGAAGGCATTGGGATATTAGCGTTCGCGATATCGGGAGTCACGAGGACAGGAGATCGGGAATGTCCATGGTAAAATTCTCGGGAACGATCTGGACCATCCGTTTGTGGATACACGTGGCGGAGATCGGAGACCCGTCGATACATCGACTACCGGGGTTTTGAGTTGACAGAGGATTTCTGTCATCGGGGTAGCGAAAGTCCCGAAGTCGTGAGAAGTGATCAGGACCCTCCATCATAGGAGGACGCATGGAGGAGATCAGAACACCTGGGAGATTTCCCGAAAGGAGGTCATCCATCGTCATATCGGGCATCGAGATATCGAGGATCCCGTGGACAAGAAGTCCTTGCAATTCGGAATCACGAAGTTTGAAACCCTGACAAGGAGGGAAGCACCATTGAGGGGCCAGTTGTCAACACAACGGAGAATCAACATTCGAGAGATTGGGGAAGTAAAGGGTAGAAGCACTTCAGCATTTGAAGTCGTGAAACCCCGAGGGAGATCTGGAGCCGTTGGTTTCATAGGAGATCACAACTGTTGATCGTGTTAAAGGCGGATAGGGATTGCTAGCTGACATCACATCGGAGGTCGGGATATCGAGAATCTCGTGGACATGGGGTCTATGCATTTCAGTATTGTGATGTCCGAAACCTTGATAGGAGACAAGACTGCGGTCTTGTGAGATAGTGGTCATATGGGCTAGGAGCCTAGCCAGGAGAGCTAGTGCGTAAAGAGCATGTCGGGAATTGGAGGATCGGGGATCCGGAGGACGAGAGGCCCCATACACTTTGGCATTGGGAAGCCCAAATTCTCGAAGGAATATAAGGCTGCGGTCTTATGAAAAGAGATCACATGGACCAGGGCATAGCCAGGAGGGGCTAAGGCCGAAAGGAGCGTATCGGCGAATCGGAGTTCGGAAGTTCGAGAGGACAGGAACTCTCGACATCATAGCAGAAGAAACTCCAAAACCCAAAACTGAGTCGGGGAAAGGTCACAGGCGCGTGCAGAGGCCGTGATTGGGAAAAGAGAAGGACCTGTGGATCAGATTTTCATCAGAGATTCCAGCAGGGAATCGAATGAGCTAATTCGACTCAAAGGGGAATTTGAACGATCCTGTGAGCAGGGGCACGACGAGGGTGTGGTTGCGTTTGCGTCTGCGTCAAGTGGTATCAGAACCTGATTCTTGTCTGTATATTTCAGACGAGGGAGGCATAAGAGGTAAAGAGCACTCTGATACACATCAAGTGGTATTAGAGCCTGATTCTTATCCGTATATTTCAGACGAGGGAGGCATAAGAGGTAAAGATCACTCTGATACACATCAATTGGTATCAGAGCTAGAACTCTATTGGTATATTTCAAGCAGAGGCGAGAAGGTAAAGGAAGACAAAGCGCTGGAGACTCTGTGGCGATTGTTTGCAGGAAGACAACAATCAAGAAGACAGTCAGGAAGACTAGAGGATGAAGCTGAAAACACTCTTAGTGCAGAGTGACAGCAGTGGGTTTGCTAGGAAAGCAGACAGAGACAACACCATGGTTACTGAAGGCCATAGGCATGTCGGGAGGAAGAGCAAAGCATAAAAGCTTGCAGAAATGGATAAAAAGCTCGCTAAAATAAGGGCAGATATAGAAAATCTTGCATTGCGGATGCAGCAAAAAGCAAAGCCAAGATGGGTATATGAATGGCCCATGAAGAAGCCAAAGATAAAATGGCCAGTCAAGGAGTTGATGGTCAGAAGACAGTGAAGGCTCTTGAAAGGATGGTTGAGGTATGCTGAAAACCTCAATGGACTTGAAGAGGTGGTTCAGGTGTGTGAACCAGAGACTAAGAGAGGTCTCAATGGTGAGGAGAATGAATTGGGATCAGCTGAGGATCTCAAGAACTGCCAGGAAGGCAGAAAAGAAATTCCAGTTTTCCAGGTGGGCAATGAGTTGAGATCACTGCGGGATCTCACGGACTGTCAAGAGGACAACCAGGGAATTTCACATTGCCAGCTGGGCAATGATATGATATCGTTGAGGGATCTCATAGACTGCCAGAAGGGCAGAGAAGAAATTCCAGTTTTCCAGGTGGGCAAAGAGTTGAGATCACTGCGGGATCTCAGAGACTGTCATGAGGACAGCCAAGGAATTTCACATTGCCAACTGGGCAATGATATGAGGTCGCTGCGGGATCTCACAGACTGCCAAGAGGGCAGCGAAAGGTTTCCAGTTTTCCAGGTGGGAAAGGAAACAAAGATGGAATTAGTTGATTCCATGGACTGCCAGGAGGGCAGTGGAGACATCCCATATTTCTAGGTGGGCAAGGATGATCAGATGAGACTATCGGTGGGTCTCATAAATTCAGAGATGGATTTAGATCAGCAGGTGTAGCTAACAGAATAGGAGGATCTGAGGGATCTTCTGATGATTGGAGGAATTCAGGTATTCCTTCCATTTTCCCAAGAGGAGGTGGAAGTCTGTATTGCAGATGCAACAACAACAGAAGAACAATCAGCTGTGACTGTCAGGGAAGAGGAATTGGAGCAGACTTTGGAAGTTGTCCAAGCCGACGAAGAAGAAAATGAGCATTCGGAGGAGTGTCTCAATGCATTCATCCAGGAAGCTAAGGAATTTGTAGCATTGAAGCTGACAGTAGAAGAAG
The DNA here is from genome assembly GCA_009831015.1 of Picea engelmannii. NCBI lineage: Eukaryota > Viridiplantae > Streptophyta > Pinopsida > Pinales > Pinaceae > Picea > Picea engelmannii. The sequence goes on along the minus strand of ML782159.1, from coordinate 488,369 downwards.
CAGAAGAGGATGATGAGCATTCTGAGGAATGGCTCAATATTTTCAGCCAGGAAGCTGAAAAGACTGCAACATGGGAGTTTGCAGCAACAGAAGAAGAAGAAGTAGACAACATTTGCTTTGTTGATCTGTGGGAACAAATTGAAGCCCTGGAAGAGAGGGTGAAGGTGCAAGGCGTGCACATCCAATAGGTAAAGTTGGAGATTGATGAAGAAGGCATGGGAGATCATGATGATCTACCCAATTGCAGAAAATTTTTGCAGTTGGGGAGGCTGCAAAAACAAGACCAGCCACTGGAGCAGCTGGATGCAGTGATCGAGGAGATCAGAAAGCTGATGTTGAGGTCAGCAGAAACTACCAGCAAGGAGAGACTGGGTAGAAAGGAAGCAGCAGTAGCAGTAGCAGCACAAAAGAAGCAGCAACAGTAGGATGGAGTGGATGAACAACTCTAGAGGATGATTTGGGATCCAGGAGGATTTCAACATTAGAGATGGGAAGCTCATGAGCAGGAGCTCATGAATTTTTCAGCTGAGGAGTATGATGCAGGAGCATCTCTCCACGTCATCCAGCCAGCCATGTCAAGCACGTGTATTCAAGATGAAGAGAGGTGCAGCCCTCATCTTTTATTTTGTAATTGAATGTAATTAAATGTTTAAGCTAGTGAGCTGTGAAGCCGTGCCTTTGCGCAGGCTGTAGAATAGATAGGCCTTTAATGAGTTGTATGGCTGAGATCTAGATCTAGATGCCGGACTAGACAACCCATTCAATGTAATTGAATAGGGTAGGTAGGTTGGAGGGAAGAGCTTGAAGAGCCCCCTCAGGTAAAAGAGATTTCGTATCTCATTTTGAGGAGAGAGTGAGAGCTAGCAGAGAGTAGTTGTAGTGTGTGAGAGAATTCTATGAGTAGAGAGCAGAAGAGAAGGAGTTGAGACCTTGTTACACGCCGTGCTTAGGAACACCTTGTAAATACAAGCATTTCTCATTTTTAATACAAAGAGCAGTTTTTCCTGCATTATTCTGTGTTGAATGGATGTCTGTGAGTGTTCTTTATATGTTGTGAATGTGTGCTAGGCATTTGCAGGTTGTTTTTTATTCCAGGGGAAGGTCTTTGAGGCTTCACACTGGGAGGGTGTGACAGAACGTTGCGGGTTTTGATATCCGTGCACAGAGGATGCATTTCTGAACACTGCGGGTTCAGGTAAAGACGTGTTGCGGCACAGGAACTGGAGTCAACAGCTCGAGAGGAAGACCTCAAGGTTGCTGAACACCTTGGAGGCAAGGATGTGTGGGAGAAGACACAGTTGCAGACAGAAGCTCTGAGGAGTTCTGTAGAGCTATGCCAGGTGGGAATTGAGCATATGCATAGTGGTGCGCAGAGGAAGGACTCTGCTATGAGTTCTTAAGAAGAAACAAAATCACTGAGGATTCTGAGAGCTCTGCTAGGTGGGCATTGAGCGGGTGCATAGGTGCACAGGAGGAAAGAACTGTTGAACATTCTGTGGAAGGAAGATACTCTGCCAGGAGGGCATAGAGATAGTGTGTAGATATGCATAGGAAGAAGAGAACTCTTTGAGTTCTGTGATTTGAAGAAGAATCCACTGAGGGATCTTCACAGGGTTGCTGAACACCCTGCAGACTCAGCAAGAGGTTGCTTGAGCAGAAGGATAGCCAGGAGGGCATCCAAACATTCTCCATCTGTAGGAGAAGGGAAGAAAGACAAAAATCCCTTAGGGGTTCGAGCGTGTGAGAAGCTTAGGAGAGATAGCACAGTGCGTGCGTGAAGACTCTGCAGAAGTGCAGACATTGGAATCCTTTGAGGATTCGGGAGGAACAACGTTATCAAGAACGCAGGTGAGGACTCGAATTCATGGATTTCACAGAGGTGAAAGGGAGCAAAGGTTGAGGCCTTTGGGAACTTGGAGTTTTTCCAAGACTGGGATGAAGTGAACAGGCTCAGGAGGGAGCACAGTAGCCATCAGATTGGGCAGAGAAGGAGATATGGATCGTTGGTTTCTATGTCCAGGAGACGCACAGGAGGAGTGCACAGGAGAAATGATCTAATCCGTCAAATCTTGAGTGGAGAATCTGACAACCATTAGATCTATCAGGAGTTACAAGGGAGTTAAACCTCACACAGCTGAACAGAAGTGAAGACCCGAAAGGATTGACAAGCATCGGGATATCGACACTCAGGATATCGTAGGTCCTGAGGTCGAGAAATCCAGGACATCTCAAGTCCCGAAATAGCGAAAGAATCGCAGCCGTCCATCTGAGGGAGGACGCATGTCATGTGATTGTCCATTTCGAAGATCCGGGCACTGGTTCGTAGAGGTGAGTCTCGAAGGCGTCGAGATATCGGCGTTCACGATATCAGGAGTCACGAGGACAGGAGATCGGGAATATCCATGGTAAAAGTCCTGGGAACGATCTGGACCGTTCGTTTGTGGATACACATGGTGGAGATCGGAGACCTGTCGGTACATCGGCTACCGGGGTTTTGAGTTGACAGACGATTTTTGTCATTGGGGTAGCGAAAGTCCTGAAGTCGCGAGAAGCGATCAGGACCGTCCATCATAGGAGGACACGTGGAGGAGATCAGAACACCCGGGATATTTCCCGAAAGGAGTTTGTCCATCATCATATCGGGCATTGGGATATCGGGGATCCCATGGACAAGAATTCCTTGCAATTCAGAATTGCGAAGTCCAAAACCCCGACAAGGAGGGAAGCGCCATTGAGGGGCCAGTTGTCAGCACAACGGAGAATCGACATTCGAGAGATCGGGGAAGTAAAGGGTAGAAGCACTTCAGCATTTGAAGTCGCGAAACCCCGAGGGAGATCTGGAGCCGTTGGTTTCATAGGTGATCACAACAGTTGATCGTGTTAAAGGCGGACAAGGATTGTTAGCTGACATCACATCGGAGGTTGGGATATCGAGAATCCCGTGGACACGGGGTCTATGCATTTTGGCATTGCAATGTCCGAAACCCCGATAGGAGACAAGACTGCGGTCTTGTGAGATAGTGGTCATATGGGCCAGGAGCCTAGCCAGGAGAGCTAGTGCGTAAAGAGCACGTCGGGAATCAAAGGATCGGGGATCCAGAGGATGAGAGGCCCCATACACTTTGGCATTGGGAAGCCTGAATTCTTGAAGGAATATAAGGCTGTGGTCTTATGAAAAGCGGTCACATGGACCAGGGCATAGCCAGGAGGCGCTAAGGCCGAAAGGAGCGTATCGACGAATCGGAGTTCGGAAGTTCGAGAGGAAAGGAACTCTTGACATCATAGCAAAAGAAACTCCAAAACTCGAAACTGAGTGGGGGAAAGGTCACAGGTGCATGCAGAGGCCGTGAAAGGGAAAAGAGAAGGACCTATGGATCAGGTTTTCATCAGAGATTCTAGCAGGGAATCAAATGAGCTAATTCGGCTCAAAGGGGAATTTGAACGATCCTATGAGTAGGGGCGCGATGAGGGTGTGGTTGTGTCTGCGTCTGCATCAGAATTTTGGATTAAAAAATGGGCAAGTTTCTTTCAATCTAGATATACCAGCAAATAAAAGCTAGAAGAGAAGAGTAAGATTTGTTCCTAAAACACGAAGACTCAAAACATTCCAACACGGTAGATCCCAACCATCCATAGAGAAATTTAAAATGGTCAATAACTTTACCCCAAATGGAAACTGAAAATGGACAGTGAACAAAAAGGTGGATACCTGTTTCTTCATTACCTCTACATAGATGACACAAATCGGGTCCTTGCCAGCCACACTTAAGGAGATTGTTCCAGGTGAGAAGCTTGTCTTCGATGAGCAACCAAGAGAATAGCTTTAATTTTAATGGACAATCCCATGACCAGAGCTTTCTCTTCACTCCTTCACTATTCTTTTTCCATAGCTCTGCAACTAGAGCGTTATATATGTTCTTTGTAGTTATAAAACCCGTGCCATCCTCACCCATCCATCTTATCTCATCATGAGAATATGTAAGAGAAATACCCACAACAGTCAAGTGAATTATATAACTCTCCCATTCTAAGGCAAGGACGCCCATTAGTCCCAAATCAGTACTAGTTACCCAAGTGGCACAAGTCAACCCTGTAGTTGTAGATCTTCTCACTTGGAAGAGGTAATGCACATGAAGCTCATTTAAAAGTTGGATCAAGGCATTCAAGAGGAAAGCGCCTTCCCCCATTCCTAGAATTCCATCTTTGCCAATCAAAATGTCAACCCCAGCCCCCGGTTTCCATGCCAACCATATTAAAAGTAAAGGGAGAGCATTTAACAAGTTTTTCCAAGTCTAAGATCTGACCCGGGACGAAGGGTCAGCTGATCAGAGCCATGATATAATTGATAAATGAGGAAGACACTTATCTTTCAAAACCTGATTCCAAATCCTAGGCTGCATCAAACCTCGCCACAGAGATTTGGCAGCTAAAGCCTGAGAAAAACAAAAGATATTTCTAATCCCCCAACCTCCATAGCTCTTTGAATTAGCTAAAGCCTCCCAATTACACATATGGTAGGACGAAGAGGTTTTTACTCTCAACCAAAGGAAGGAGATTGTCATCATACATATCCGATTTAAAATAGAAACTGGAATGTGTGCTAAATCCATCCAGTAAACTGGTTGACTTTCCATCACAGTCTTGATTAAAATATATCTGCCCCCCAAGAAAAGAAAACAATTACACCAATGATAGATTCATTGATCATATTTCTTCAATAGCCATTGCCAGTCAACCACCTTGTAATTGTCAATTTTTAACTGGAATCCCAAATAATTAAAACCCTCTAATAAACACTTAACACCATAATGGAACAGAGCTGACAAATGATTTAAAAGATCATGTTGTACGCCATAATGATGAAAAGTAGACTTATTTAAATTTATCTCTAGACCGGAAGCAACACAGAAAGCGTTTAAGAGCTTATGAATTTCCTGCCACTCGTCAACTGATGCCTTAGACATAATAATCACATCATCCACAAACAGTAGATGTAGAATTCTTACCAAGCAGGAGACCTTAATACCTGACAACTTACCTTCCCGATGACTCTTTTTTAGTGAGAGGCTTAAGCCTTCCATCACTAATATGAAGAGAAGAGGAGAAAGTGGACACCCCTSACGAATGCCTCTTCCACTTTTAATGAAATTTGAAGCTTCTCCATTAATCAGTATAGCCAAAGACGCTGATGAAACACACACCATAATCCAATTTGTCATAATATGACCAAAGCCACACTGAATCAATATTAACCTTAAGTAATCCCAATTAGTACAGTCATATTCTTTTTTAAGGTCTAGTTTCAAGATAATAGCCTGTAGTTTCTTTGATTTTATGTTGTGCAGGCACTCATGTGCAGTGCCGATGACATCCATAATCTATTTCCCCTTCAGAAACCCCAACTGTTCCTTTGAAACAGACCTAGAGAGGATGGGTTTTATCCTTCTAGCAATAATATTTGTTACGATTTTATAACACAAATTACAAAGTGCTATCGAGCGATAATCAGAAAATGTTTGAGGCCGATTTGACTTTGGAATAAGTGCAAGAAAAGTGGAATTGATTGGCCGACACACTTCTCCTCGACATCTAGTATCTTCAACCATGGCAAGTAGGTCTGGCCCCACCAAATCAAAAAAGGAGAGGAAAAACTCAATAGTCCACCCATCCAGGCCGGGACTCCTGTCTTTAGCAAACCCCTTTAGTACAACTAATAGTTCTTCCAATGATACAACCTTTTCCAAAATAGCTACTTCATCCTCCTGCACCATCCTAGGGTATAGCCGGATTGTCTCCAATTGAGCCCTTAAGTTTGACTGTCTTTGTTCCTTAAAGAAAGATCTAAAATAATTATAGGCTTCTGCTTTGATATCTTCCTGTCCCGTGTGTAGCTTGCCATTCACATCAGAGATCTCCCAAATATATTTCTTATTTCTTCTATAGCTGGAAAATCTATGAAAAAGCTTAGTATTTTTATCTCTGCTCTTAATCCAAGTTGCCCTACTTTTCTGCCTCCATCTTTCTTCTTCATCAAGGAAAAACTTGTTGCGCACTTCCTCCAAATGTTTACAGTGAAGATCAAGACCAACACTAGTGGAGCCATTGATTTTTTGGATCAATAGACCTTCCAGTTCTTCTTCCACTCTTGTCAAAAGTTCTTTTTCCTTTTTCTATTTTTGCAAGGACCAAGTCTTAACTCGCTGCTTAAGTAGAGCTAGTTTCTCCACTAGTATTCTTTGTGGGTCTTCCAAAAATTCAAAATGACTATCTAGCCAAACCTTTCTGGTTAAGGGTGATCATAATATGGACCAGGCCTCAAAATTTAGTTCAAAAATCAAATTTCTCATAATTGCCCTCATCGTCATGAACCCAACGCAACTCATTTGGGTTCAAACAGAGGTCGAATGAGTGAGATATCGTGATCTGTTCGATTTGTCAAACAGGCAAAAAAAAGTGTGCTGACTGTACAATCCGTACAGTCTGTACGGATGCTGATGTGGCATGTCCATATGATGACATGGCAGAGCCATACGACATGTGGCAGGGCCGTATGACACGTGGTGTGTGCTGAGTTGGCAGTTTGGATGAATCATTGGTGGACACGTGGCATTATCATGGAAAATGGTTTGGTGCCATGTGGCCCAGGCATGGGCTGCCATGTGGCACCCAGTTATTGGTTTGGGTGTTTGGATAAAAGTTTATGGAGTCCATCGGACTCAACCTCGTGACCTCCATGTGCATGCAACGACTTGGCAAAGGCCGCCCAACCGGCATGCCACACAATGTTACTTGTTATATATGTGGTTTAAAATTTATTTAAATTTAAATTGTTTTGAAATGGGGCGCGGTCTGGGCTGGGGCTTAGGCCCAGCCCCCGGTCGCACACTCAATACCATATGACCTTGACATTTGCGTGCACGGGATTTGTTTTTTTTTAAACAATTACAATGCCTGCCACTTGTCGTTTATCCATTCTCCCTTGAAACAAAGCCCCTTTTGCGCTAGCGCGAGATCACATGGTGACCCATATGCCCATGGTTTTGGCGGTTAGGGGCTAGGCGCGCCCTAATTGTTCGACAGTTTCACCATTTTTCGGTTACACGCCGGTGCTAGGTTTTAGCACAAGTTTTTGCGCGTGAGCTAGGTTGGATGTACAGAGGTGCATTTTGGCGAACCAGAGACAACAAGCTTGAAGGAAGAAAATGGCAGGAGGCCTATCTTCTTCATTGTTTGGCCAAATAAGGTGCCAAAAAATCCCAGCTAGGGGTTTTTGGACGTTCTGAATCCATTGGCATTGTTTTTAAAGCCATTTGAAGACTTTTTTTTGCAGGTTTTTCACCATTAAAGTTTCAAAGAGCTCTAGGGAGCTTGAAGCCCTCATTGATTGAGGTCATGCTCAGATGAGCCCAAGTCTGTTTTCTGTGACTGAATAGACATTTTTGGCTAATTGTTATGCTCTGAACACATTGGGATAGGTTTGAGATCCATTTGAGGACTTTTACAGGTTTTTTTTCCACAAGGAAGCTCAAGGAAGCTCAAGGCCACATGTAGAAGAGGTCATGCCCGGATGAGCCGTGATCTGTTTTCAGAGTTCTATTAGTCATTTTTGGGGCTTTTATGTATTATGAACCCAATGGTATAGTAAATATTTCCATTGGAGTTGAGAAGCATCTTGTAAAAGAATCTTAGACAAATTAATCCCAAAGAGCCAAGTCCATTGATGGAGGCTCAAGGAGACGTAGCCCAGAGAGGGGTGAACTCCTTTATCATCTTGTTATTGTTGTGAGTTGATGGTTTATTTTCTGCAAGTTATGATTGTTGTGTATTTATTTAAAACACATATTTAACCATTTAAAGGAAAATTTCCTCACACATGAACATTTAAAAGAAGATGCATAAGCTTGGCACATAATCTATCTTGCATATTTTAACACATTGAGCAAGGTCTTGTAAAGTTTATTTTAATGAAGTAGAGGGTGCTTGCATAGCATAACAAGTCAACCCCCTATTTTCAAATCAAAGGGAGAGAAACATTTGTCTCCTAACCATATCAGGTTAAATTTGAAGGGATACACAGTCTTTGGAAAGCCGATATCAAGTTGAAAAAACACAGGAGCATGATCTGAAATGTAAGTAGTACATACCCATGATCTATATTTCGACACTGGGCCAATCAAACCTTCTTCCACAAATAATATATCCAAGTTCTTGGAAATGCTGGAATCCCCCAACCTGCGATTGCGCCATGTCAGAACTAATTCCGCCGGAGCCACATCCACCAGCAACATATTTGCAAATAAATCCTTAAAAAAAGTAGCCAATGGATCAATGACAACAGCCAGGCCCCAGATCTCTTCTGTGCTCAAAGAAAAATTTAAATCCCCTGCTAGGATTAAATCATTATGAGATAGTAGGACTTTTTCCACACATTTATTCCAAAAGTTTTTATGATCTGAGCATGGACCATAGACATTTAAAAGAGTTAGTATCCTTTTATTGGCAAGACTGGAACCTGTCAATAGAATTCCGCCACATGTAAGGACCAGGGAGAGAAAAAAAAAACAAGGATCCCAAGAAACAAGAAGTCCACCATAATTCCCAATAGAACTAACAACACGAGTTAACCAGTCTGACTTTAGTACAAACATAAAATCCCTTGCCTTCACATTTGTAGTCAAGGTCTCTTGAAGAAAAATGATTTGGGGAGAAACCTTTGAGATGAGCTATCGAGGCTAAATTAAGGGGACCTCCAACCCCTCTAATATTCAAAGAGAGAATGATCATGACTTAGCCCTGACCAAGGATTTTATTCCTCCAAGCGCCCCAAAGTCACAAGAAAAAGGAGTGTAAGTAGAAGGGTTGGAAAGGGTAGGCCCCGCTCTTTTGCGAGCACTTCTAGTTTTAATAGGAGAAATTTCAAGTCCCAAACCCCGATACCATGCAAGTGATTTTTTAGTCATAGTCTCAGAAACAATAGTGACAGGTTCCAAAGTACCCGGATCCCCAGCTGCCACCTCCGAACTGCTTGAAAAAATAGGGATATTAACTAGACTATTTACCTCCCTATAGGTAGGAAAAAGATTACAAATAAGATTATCCAGATAATATTCACTATACTCAGACTCCCCATACCCCGGAGGCTGAGATGAGTCTTCTCGTAACAAACTAGGGGAAAGATCAGAGAGAGACCTATGTTGTGTCTCAGCCTAAGGACTATGTGTCGGAAAATCAACATCAGTTGTACCTAGTGGAGAAATCCCCGATACTAAGGGTACATGGATCCCCACATTCTCACAAGCCCACTTCTCATAACTATCAGACACCCCCACCACAACAGAAGACAAGATACCCAGAGACTCAACGTCTCGTTCCTCATAATTCTCAGACTCCCCCTTATCTTTTGTAAAAACAGAAAAATGAGAATCGAGTTGATCTCTTTCCAAAGAAGAAAAAGAACATTAAAGGGAGGGTACGTAGTGACGAAGCTTACCCACAAAAGTAGAAGTTGAAGGAAGAGATATTTCTAGATCCCAAACACGAGGGTAATTTACCTGCTCCAAAGTCTCCAACTCAGTAGGATAACCATTAAAACCAACTTCTTCTTCGGGTGACTCTTCAGTATAGGGTCCAAATGGGAGGCGACATTCCTTTTCTAAGTGTCCTGTCTGTCGAAAACAAGAAAAGTGAAAGGGAACCCCGAGGTAATCCAACCTCTGCGTAAACACCAAGCCTCGCTAGTCTATATCAAGAGATTATAAAATCCCTCCATGAATGCCAATCTCAACAAGTATTTTCTCCAGACGTCTATCAATGGATAGTAGTACCTATTCATCTGATTTGATGTAACATCCCAACACATTCCCAATATCCTCCAAGGCTTTATGGTTCCATAACTGTAAAGGTAGTCCTGGTAACAGTACCCACAGGTGTCTAAAGCTGAAATATTTGGTAGCCGGGTCGAATTTTAGCCTCTAGCACTTGAACATAAGACTGTCTCCATCGAAGGCCAAAAAACCTTCCAAAATCCTGTTAGAGTGCTTTGGAGAGTCGAATACAAAACCGAACCAACCCCTCAGTAACATAAGAAGAACAAAAGAGTAACCTAGAATGGGTACCCAAGTGGTCTTCATCCATTCTGTCACCGTGATTTTACAGTAATGGCGATAAGAAATCCTACCAACAAGCATAGACATTGCTAGTGAACACGAGTCCTCCAGTTCCACGTCCATCCCCAAGACCAGAGAACACTTCATTCTCTTGGGCTTCCGCACTTTCGAAACAAGCTTCGGAAAATGGCGTTTCCTTTAAAAAATTCTCGCTGGCTCACCAAAAGAATGTCTAACCTGACTGCCCACCCTTGCCAACAAAACATTAGACACTTTCACAAAGTTCCAGTGAACAACTCCCTTTAGGGATTGTTTAGATTCCTTCGCTCCTTTCGAGCATCCTCCAGAAACACCCAGAGTTTCATTAAAGACCGGAGAACAGGCGTATGCCGGCTTAGTGAGAAATGTTTGAACAGTGTCAGATGATGGAGGAAAAGACGCAACGCTGGTTGGTGGAGACTTTGAATGCACATTTACATAGGATTGATTACCTTGGTTTTTACAAATCTCATCCACCGTAGAAATGAATCTAGGGTGATCCCAAGGATCCCCTACTTCATCTCTGGAGAGATATTTGACATCACCAGTCATTAATACTAAAATAAAAACCTTAAAGAACTATCATAAGAGACAAAAAAAAATGTCAGGAGCGTGTAGTGGCATCCTCACAAGAACTTTGACTAGAGAAGCCTGGAAAGGGAAGCTTTGATAAGACAGGGAGATTAACGGAGAAAAACAGGGTCTGTTAGTTCAAAAGTCTGATAGAAACACCAAAAACCTAATGAGAAAAGGGGAGTAGGCCACTAAAAGAACAGAGAATTGGAAAGGATACTACAAGCTAGAAAACACTACTGTGCCAGCCAAAAAACTAGAATCTCGACCAAGAATAGCTGAGAACCAAAGGCTCGCCTACCAAAATTGTATCTGGACTAGTGGAAAAAACTCCATCCCTGCACTCCTACAAAGATTCCCGCCTAAAAAAATTGAAAAACCCCTTACGCCATGAAACTTGCAACCCTCCATAGAGATCCGAAAGGCTTAAATACTTTATTAATATTATGTATTATTGTATTTTTTGAAACTTTAATACTTTATTAATGTATATATGTTTTATTAAACTATTAATAATTTTTTTTGTTTGTGTTTTTTAGCAATCTATTAATTTATACATTTATTAATACATTCCACTCTTAAGATATTTATTATATTACACGTAACATTAATACATTACATTAGACATTAATATATTGATACTTTATTTATACATTGCATTAAGGTATTAATTAATTAATACATTAATGTTTTTTAACATTATTAATATATAATTTGTAATTAATTATTTTTTAATAATTAAATAATCATTAATTATTATTTAATAATTATAAAAAATTACATAATAATTTATTATTATTTAATTCTTATTAATTTAATAATATGTGTATTTTGAATCCTAGATAATCAATTTAAAGAAAAAACACTCTATTGGAGATTGGTCCTTTTCATCATGTTAAAGATTGGTTCTTTATGGTTTCATTAATTAAAAGTCCATTTGCATGGTGGGCACATTAGTCATAGAGACTCCCTAGAAGTGGTTTATGTTTGACATATACATAAGGTTGATGTTTTCCTACATGTGGATTTTGAATCCCATAAAATTAATTTGAACAAAAAAAACTATAGATCCATGTTACCACTAGATTGTATGCCTTTTCCTTTGGTTTTCAATAGATTAAAGGATATAAAATCAATAAATTAACCATATATGTTATGTACTTTAGCTTATGTTTTTGTTTATATATGATATTTATTGTTTTTATGCTTCTATTATATCTTCATAATTAATGTTTTTTTTATATGTAATCATTTTGGTATTCACATTATGTATTGATTGGATGTTTTTTAAAAATTATACAGGTTTTAAATATGCTTCATACATATACATCCTTACATTTAATGCTTATATTATTTTACTTCGTATTTTCTTCATTTCTTTCATTTGTTTTGCAATATTTATGCTTTTATTCATTGTGTTACTCATTAAAGGTTTAATACTTAAGATTTCATTAAATAATAGTTATATTCACTCTGCTCATATTTTTTCATTGTTAGACAAGTTCAACATACCATTATGGATCCAACAATGTGGAGTTGTTTGCCATTCCAGATTTTGGAGATAATTTTTTTTGGCTCCCTTTTTCAATATTGACAAGATTTAGAACAGTTTGTAAACAATGGAATATTGTTCTACAAACCCCTTCATTCCTTGCTCAATGCCATCAAGTTTCCAACAATGGATTTGGTTTTCTTATTCCATTGCTCCATGGTGTTGAAAGTTACTTCCTAGGAGAATATCTTAATCAAATTGGTTGCATATGTCATTTTCATGTGCCATTTATAGATTCCACATACATAATTGAATGCACCGTTCGATGCATGATTTTKTTATCTTCACCAACTGGATTCTCCCTTGTAAAAAAATATTTTGCAATGAATCCATTTACCAAGTCATTCAAAAATATAGGTTCTATATGGGTTGGAGACGTGGGTTTCTTTACACTCTTGGAGAATGTCAGTGCTAGAAAATATGAATGGGTTGTTTTGAAACATATTTGCAGAAAAAACCAATCAAAGTATTTCATTTGTAGTAACCTTGAAAATGTTTGGTGGAGGACAACCATTCCTTACAGTGGGACTACACCTCCAAAAGAGGTAGTGGTCTATAAAAGTAAAATTTATTGGTTGTATTTGGACACAGATTATGATGACTACCCTTGGTATGGGTACACTATATATTGGTTGAATGTTTTAAATAATCAGTGGGGTTTTTCTTTTGTTCCAATCACAGATATACATTATATGTCTTTGGCATTATACAATAACCAACTTATATGCATCATCAATGATGGTTCCACCTCTGTTTGGTCTATTGAAGAAATGGATAATTTTCAATTCAGTCAACCATGTATTGAACAAAGTTTGGACTATTTCGAGGATGATTGGGGATTCAAATGGAATTTGTTGCAACACCTTTCAACACATATAAATAAAAAATGCCCTGGGTATCTTCCATTTCGAACAATTGGTGGGATAATATTGATGTGCAATAACAATGAACTTCCAATCATGTTCTATGACTTGATGACTGGCTTATGTTTCCGAACAAATATCACTGATGTTTCTATGTTACATAAATCTGGGTTGACATTTCCATTTCAAGGCCATTTCAATGATCTCATTGAAAATGGAAATGTTTTTCCACTTCTTCCAAATATAGATTATGTTGATGACATTTCACCATTGGGAATAGATGTGATGGCTTAGGCTACTTGGAATTTTAATAAGTAATATTAAATATTATCAAACATGTTGTACTTGTTTCATAACTATTCTTATTCCATTATAAAATTTCAATTATGAATTGGTTTAATTTTTAAGTGCCCATGTTATGGTTATATGGTTATCACAAGTTCACTTTTGAATTTTATTCCATTATGAATTAGTTTAATTTTAAAGTGCATTTGTTATGGTTATTGCAATTTTACTTTTAACTTTTATTCCATTTCTTCTTGATTATCATGTTCATGTCACTTTATATATATTCAAATGTACCTAAATATGTTATTTATTTGTTGTTTTATTAATTCCGTAATTTATTCTTCTTTAGATGAATGGAATTTATATTTCTCTAATGATGTTAAAAATGTGTTATTATTTCTATGTAGTTGTAGAAATGTCCAATGAAGGAACAAGTAAGCATTCTACCAAACACACTAGATCACGAACATCACGTGATAGGGATAATGAACGTCAATGTTTATGGTATCAACGGAACAAAGATGCAATAAATGAACGTAGAAGACTTATATATCATAGAAGGACCAGGGAAAGTACTATTGAAATTGATTTTCCCAATATCTGTAAGTATCACAGTATGGATGATATCATGCAAAGAACATTTCCCATGAATGTTTCATTCTCAGAATATTTTCATAATCCTAATATTTCTACTATTCCACACTATTCTAACAACATTCATTTTATTGGGGAAACTTCTCGTATTCCGGAAGATCATCATGTACATAGGCTACCTACAAATGACAACCTTCATACTTCAACCAATGGATGTGCAAGTTTAGAGCATGGAGAAACAACACAAAACATGCAGGATAGACTTACTGATGTCATTTAGGAATAAGTTCCATCTACTAAAGTACATGTTCTTCACGTGCTTTCTCGTTTCCTAGAAAATTTGCAAACTCCTCTTGCTAACATTGCTTCTTTCTTTCACAACCCTCATTCTGTAGAAAATGTCACACCACCAATAGAATCAATCATCCCACATTGTATTTCACTTGGAACAACAAAGGTATTTCAACCGTCATTCATGATGACTATACTGGCGATTCTTTCCTATTATTGATGAGTTTAACCATGTTTTTTTCTTCACTTGGGACATTGTTCGTTCTATGCAAGGTACATATATAAACTCTTTACATCTTGCAACAACTCATGTTACAAGTCAACAAGAAACATCTCATAACCTCCCTTCAAATATTCCTAGACTATATAATTGGCAAGCAAATGTTGATGTTGTATGTATTTGATTTATTATTCATTTTTACATTTAGACTCCTCATTTTTCACACTTAGATGGACATTAAAGTTTTTAGTATTTTATGACTAGGACACCATTTAATGAAATTGGGATAGAGAAATGAAATCCATGTATTTAAGGGAAATAACTGTTGGAATTAACATGCCCAATCCACCTGCTGCAAATTTAGGTGGGCCCTCTAAAATTGTTGAAGATGAAGTAGATTTTAGAGGTCATTTTAATCTTCCCATTGGTGGTCAACATGATCCCATGCCTAGAGGACATATACAGTTTCATCCCAACATGATTGCAGTACATAAAACATTTCGAGCGAAGATAGATAATCTCTCCATTGCTCAAATGTTCCATGTTTGCCAAGAATCATATCCTGGTACCCAAGTTATGAGGGGGTCTGAAGGACCTATTTGTAAAAGATGCAAGAAGGATAGAGGTTCCCATCGTTTTTCTCAATGGAATCACATGGATCCAGGTGAGTAACCTCATGTTATAAGAGTACTTACCCAAGTTGAATAGATGCTCATAGCATGTGTAAATCCTATATTGCAAGTGAATCATGCTCGTGGTGGAAAATATAAATATAGTGTCCACACAATCAACTTTCCGCAAGATATTTCTGTGATTGATAGAAATCTTCCACGACGTGTTGAAGACCTCGACTTTCTAATTGTCAGAAGACGTGGTGCCCAATCTAAATATTATGAAATTTATGTGAAGCGATCACGAGTGATGATTGCATTGTATTACAAAATTCGAATGGATAAATTTTATCACGATGTTAAAATTGACATGGACTCAGTTGTTGCTCTCCTGAAAACCCCAAAGATGTGTCAACTTAGCTTAAATTTGTTGATTGTGATATTGAAGAAACCGATAACAGTGTTGTTGATGTTCAAGGGTTTCACACTGACCTTTTTCACTCTCATCCTTGATATTTTGTTGCTCACCTACCCAATGAACATAGAGAAGTGGAAGAAATAAGAATATTTATTGAAATGTTCAGTCTTCACCTATTCAACTGGTTGATTCACCAGCTATTTGTTTATCTCCAATCAATGAATATAATACTAAAGGGTTTTTAGACATGGCAGTCCCCACATTATTCCCCACTGGTGAGGCTGATTGGTTGCATCCATGTATTTGTAACATTCAACTTCATGAATATGGATTACATTTTCTCAGATATTTTGATCAGAGATTTGGAATCCATCCTTTCTTTCGATGCATCTTATTGAACTTGATAATGCGACATCGAAGCCAAGAAACAACTGGAGGTTTTGTTAAGAAAAATATACATGATAACTCCCCAACAACAATTGAAGAATTACGTCAACAACTCTTAGATTTACCTGATAATAAATATGTTGAGCATCTTATGTGTTTTGGTTCTTCACTCAAAGGTATAAGGGCCTATTGGACAAAATGTCGTATTGAACTTACTGACATGATTACTCAGTTGGGTTTTCCAACTTTGTTTTTTACTTTAAGCGTAGCTGACACAAAATGGACAAACATGCATAATGTCATGCCGAGAAATGAAAATTCTCATGGTTTTTATCAACATCATATACAAATTGATAATTTTATCAGGTACCCACATATCGTTTTCATGTTTATGCATCATAGATTCAATATCTTCCAAGAAGAAGTAATCCAAAAGTATCTTGGAGCTAAAGACTTTTGGTACAAGTTTGTATTGTCATATTTATGTTAAATAATTTATTTCTTCCTTTTTATTGTTCTTTTCTGTTATATATATTTACTATATATTCTTTTTTTTTTAGATATGAGTGGCAACATAGAGGATCAGCTCACATCCATGGATTCTTGTGGTTGCAAGGTGCTCCTAACATGGAAAGATTAGATTGGTCTAATCCTTCAGATGTGCATGGTGCAAAGACATATTTTGATAGATATGTAACAACATGGAATCCACGTGACATTCATCGCCGAAACATTATGGTTCCTTGAAGCATAAATGATGATCCATGCCTCTTGAATATAGATCGGATATTTTCTTCCAATCCTCATGATGATTATGAACATTTGTTGAACTGTGTTCAAAGACATACAAAGTGCAGTGTAGATTCTTACTTGTGCAAGAAAGGAGCTATTCTCAGTTACCGCTACAATGCTCCATGGGATGTTCGAGATGAATCACTATTGTTCATAGATGAGAAAGGAAGAAAGAAATATGAGCCAACACGAAATGATGATAGGATAAATATCCATAATCTAGATCTTCTTGCAATGTGGCATGCAAATGTTGATTTTCAACCAGTGGTTTCTCGTCATGATGTCTTGAAATATATTGCTAAGTATGCTTCCAAAGTGGAAAAGAGGTCTGAAAGTTATCAAGATATGCTAACAAGAATTTCAAATTTTGGTGCCTCAGAAGATTCTACTTTGTTTGCATACAAAATATTCCTTGCTGAAATACTTGTTGATCGTGAAATTGGATCCCAAGAAACGTGCCATATGTTACTAAATCTACCTCTTTTAATTTGCAGTCAGAAATTCGTTTCCTTAAACGTTGGTAGAAAGGTTTTTAAAAAAATATCAACAAAGACCTACTTTTATTGAACATTTGTGTTTGATAAAAACAAAAATATCTTGGACATTTGATTCCAAACATAAGAAAGAGCAATAGAAACCTAGATCATTCCATGCCATTGTCAGAGTTTGGCCACGATTTTATTCTATTCCTGATGAGGCATCAAAAGACTTCTAGACTTTTTGTTGGAGTGAATTTATTTTTTACAAACCATTTAGGAACATTCCCTTAGATATTAGCCTCTCAGATGATACACTTATTGAAAATTGGAGAAATTTTCTATATCGAGCATGGAATGTTGATCGAGCCCCTCTCTCTTTAGAAAATGTCGAAGATGATGATGATTCCCAAAAACAACCAACCCATGTGGAAGAAGATTTTGAAGAATGGCAACTTTTGTCTCGCTTGGTTCCTCCTAATAATGTCAATGTTTTTGACCTTCACACTCTTGGTCAAAGGGACTTTGATATATGTTTTGAATGGGAGCAAACAACAGTTTCAAATGATGTTGCAGGAGAGACTATTTATTTTATAATAAATTCCCAATCAAGGGGTCATATTATTGAAAATGTTCATCCCACATCTGCATCTCCATCTTCCTTGAGAGAGAAACAACGAGTTTATTTTGATATAATTTTACAACATTCCATTCAATATCCAAGTCCTTAACCTCTTCTAATGATTATTCAGGGCACTATAGGCACTGGAAAGTCTTTCCTTATTCATTTTATTTCTCATGCTCTTTCTACTTCATCAGTTGATGGAAATAGTCCTTTGATTTTGCTTGCTCCAACATGAATAATTGCTTTTAATATACATGCAAGAAGAATACACTTGTTGATATTATGGTAGCTGCGGGAGGCATTTACCTCCATGTGTAACTCTGACGAGAATAGAATATTACGGGAATGTTGACGGGCGAAATTGACTGTCCGTCAACTGGGAGAGTGGAACCAGTCTGGGGTTGTCTAATAGCTCAAGCCGTTTGGGATGAACCACCCTGATGGGTTTAGCGGCTCCGTTAGCCGATTTAAGGTCCTAAGAAAAAAAAAAAGAAAAAAACTACTCTAAACTAACTAATCTAACTAAAATAACTATTAAAACAAACTAAACTAATCTAACTAAAATAACTATTAAAACAAACTAAACTAATCTAACTATTCTATATATATAATCTACTAACTACTACTATACTAACTCTAACTAATTAACTATCTAACTACTAACATAAATAGATCTTATTCACAAAATGTACAATATCTACAATTTACAGATTTAAATAAAACCTGAAAAACTCATTTATATTCTGCCCTAAGACAGAGAAATATATTTTTGTTGATTTTATAATTTTATGAACAGAAATAAAACAAAAACTAACTAAACTAAACAAATAATATACTAATTCTAACTACACATCTAACTAAACATATATCTAACTAAACTACTAAAATTATACTAAACAAATTAACTAACAAATAAATCACAAACTGGCCTGGAGAAATGCTCCAGGTTTGTCCTGTGTATGATGATTTTCTTAGCTGATCGGAGGGAGGAAACTCGCACCGAATTATCCAGGAGATTCTCGTAAACGATAGTTGCAGTGCTCTTCAAGTATGATTACAGGACAAACAAGACATACAAATTACAACAATCTTATGATTTATAAATCTTCATAGTTAGATAAACCTGTATGCAAAGACTTATACGAAATGATTCAATTAACGAAGAAGAGAAATCTATGATTCATTAACTAAAAACAAAGTAATTGCTGTATTTTTAAGTATTGAAAGAAATCATATATGGATCACATTAATTAAATCACACCATTCTGCAATAGACTATGATAGCTAAAGTAGTCTATAATCAACTACAAATGACATGCATAAACTTGAAACAAAAGATTGATATTATGAAAGAGAAAGTTGTAGCAATAACATCAACTCTCGTCTCAGTTTGTATTAGAAATCCATAGTCTGATTCTCCCACAAGTGAGGATGATCCTTATTACAAAAATTAATAAGTATTTAAAGGTCTTCTACAGGGTAAAACCTCCCTGTAGAAGTTATCAAAACTGTTTACATAAAATCTGGGAAGATCTCCCAAGTCTGACTAAACTAGGAACCTAAAATAAAACTAAAACACACAAATATCCCCTAGACTATCCAGTATGTCCAATGTAATTCAGATGTACCTAAAAAGGGTAAAAAATGGACAAGTTAGAAGGATCCTTTATTAATAAAATGATAAAAATCTAATTCTATAGACTAGCTACAGAATCTTGCGATTCTGTAGCTGGCCTAAATAAGACACAGAATCAACATTAAAATCAACTCAAATCTTTTAAAGAAATAAATTCAACTAACATCCAATAGCTATTTGGAAACGAATCATTCAAATTGAAATAGTTATACCATTCGAAATCAAACAGGATCAAGATTAATCAAATGACTACAGAGATACGTGTATTCTGTTTCGTTTGTTACCACAAAGTCGGGTGAACAGAATCATAATCAAACAGTTATGAAATCGTTTCATATCAAACTGAAATCAATACAATTAAAACAAATTGCAGGCAATTGTTATGCTGCCTCATAGACAGGAGACACAGTTGAATCCAAACAAACTCATTTTCAAATCGACATAACTGTATTGCCATAACAAACGATCCATGCCATGAGCGAACTAAACCACAACTGGGACGTGAATTTTCATTGATGAAATCATAACAGGATCAATCAGCTGATGACATGATTCATAAGAGATATCAGATCGTTTGTTATTGCAAAATGGGGCAAACAAAATCATTCACGAAATCATTTCTTGAATGCATTTGGAAACGACTATTACCCGAATTTCCTTATACAAATTTGACAGAAATAACATAGGTTGATTTGAGTTAACATACTCGTTTAAGAATTAAAATTAACAGAGCTGCAATCAAGTCTATTTTTTATACGAATACAACTCATAAAATCGATCATAATAATTGAAGATACAACAATCCAATCAAGCGAATCGAACAGCTGGGATTTAACATAGTCGTCGTGGATCAAAACCGTTCCATGATTCAGGCGTGAATATCATTTGCACAGACTTAAATAAGAGTATTGTTTTCATAAAAACAGAGTCATTCTTCCCAACTCGGAAATGACCAGAGTTGTATTCCCGATTTAAAAAATTATAATAGACAGTATATTAAAAGATCATAACAACCAAACTCATGAAATCGTTCGACAATCACCGCATACTAACTAACCATAACGAAATCAAATCAAAACATGATCATATTCTAAATCTAGCATGAAAAACCTCTGGTTCAGATTAAATACAAAACAAATCCAATTGACTAAACTGGGAATGAGCGAATCGTGTATCCAAATCAAAACTTCATTTATTTTTAGCAGTGTGAAAACAATGTACAGGATGAATAACATTATGACAGAGCCATTTCAAAGGATAGACAGAGCTATTCAAAAACCAAACTTACATCATTATATTAATCCTGGTCATTCACAAAACCAAAATGATATCAAAATTCATACCTGTATGGTGAGCAGGTGGCTTTATCATGACAATTTGGAGTTGACAACGGCTGTGGCCGATTCAACATTCTTGAAAATGATGGAACTAGTGGTTCTCTGCTTCCTATCGGTTGCTTGAAGTTTGTCTCTTTGGCTGGTCAATACTGCAACTTGACTTTCCAATAATTGGATTTTCGATTGGAGTAGGGGAACGTCGATGTAGTATCATTCCAACCACAAATTACATTGGTCACAGGACGACTATCTGGATTTCGAAAGTGCAGGTGAGGGTTTGGTTACATTGCCGAGGGTTTCGTTAGGTAATTTGATCCCGGAGTAGCTAGGATTATTCTTTAGGCAAGGGGGAAGATTCGAAACGAAATCATAAGGTGGCTCGGGGCATAAACCCTGTGAGTAAGGGTACTCACTGGCTAGGAAACATTCTATGTCAGAGTCTGAATCCTCACTAAGGACTATGGGCTTTTGCTCGGCAGTGGGTTTAGGCTTATTCCTAGCCATTCTTGAAATAAGCCGAGCGTTCTTTTTCCCCTTGGCATCAACAGTAGGGTTTGCCTTGGATTTTTTGTTCGCAAGCTTTTTTATAGCCTCAGCCTTCTTAGTTATAGTGTCGGGTAAGTCAATATCAGGGTCGACCGAGGGCTTAGGAGAGGGTAGTAGGACATGGAAGGGCACGGGTGGCCTGACCTTGGTTTCATTAACCACAGGCTTGTCAATCTGGATAGGGTCTATATCGTCAAAACCATTTCGAGCGATAAAAGCTCGCTAGCTATCACCGTGGAGACTTAAGTGATGAACAATGATAAGTTTAATTAGTCCATGGTGGAACAGGATACTATCAGCCTTCTCCCTTTTAAACCTTTTTTGACATCTTGTACAGGCTACGTTGGAAATAAAAGGGCATATTCAACGGGTATCCCATAAAATTCATTAACAAATGCAGGTGGTAGAGAAAAACGAGTACATATCGACCCTCACAGGTCACGAATTGTTTGACCACTATCAAAATATCATGCCATCGTGGTTTAAGCGCAGAGATGGGAATACCTCTGTCACAAGATGTGACCTTTCGCGAGACGAATGGTAGCGGCCATGGAACCTCCTCGACCTTAGAATTTTTTAACCAACGATGTCCCGAGGATGGTAACCCTGTAGCAGAACTAATAAACTCCTCATTGATTTCCAACTGGATGTCACCCACCTTGGCTCTACAACCATCAAAATTAAGGGCAAACCGTTGTGCAACAAATAAGTTAAAACCCTCAAACCTCTGCACGAAGGTGAGCCAACCGTTATCCTCTAAGTCTTTCTGGGCATTGTCGAATAGTAGCAAGGCTTGGCTACCGTTTGGCTCGATTCGCACCACTAGTGCCATGGAGCCAAGCACACGGTGAACGAGCCAGGGTTTGGATCATAGCACACACAGGAGTAGAGTGCACGAAGGGTTACCTGAGCTAACATAGGTGAAACAGGGATAAGGGATAGACATTAATGTCATCATGCGAAGGTGGTGGAGCTTATCTCTGCCATGCATAATAGTTATTGCCAAGGTACAACCGCCAGCTTATAGCTGTTCTAGCCATTATAGTATAGTTCAACAATCATGTCACTTGGCCGACCAATGAAACCAATGGTAAGTGTATAAACCAACGCGCGCAATCAACATTATGCCATAGTTTTTAAAACCAATCATACAAATTGAAATCAATACCAAGTGTTTTGACTATGTGACATACGGTGTATCAATTCATATAAAGAGTTTAAGCGAGGTACCAATGCATTTTGAAACTAGGCATCATGTCAAATGAAATATTTCAAGGGTTTAACCATAACACCTATATATCTTATGAAACCAACATGCAAAGTAATTTGATCAAATAACATGTAAATCCAAATGCCAATTCATTACAAACTCAATGAAACCAAGTCACACAATCAATCCAAGAACGTCCAATGAGTACAGTTCAAAAGTTTTGCCAGCAGCATAATGATAAGTGAAATGTAAGCATAATGGGCATATCATCAAGGAGGATAACGACAGTTCAAATAACAATTTTAATGCGACTACGAAATACCAAGTTTTCACGCTTACAGTCGTGAAAACAAAGACGAAGGTAAATGTGCAAATGTCGCAAAAATAAATGTGTTGTTTATTTGAAAATTGCGACAAAAAATTGATGTTTGCAAAACATTGGTGTAGGCAGCTTATAAGACAGTGGAAACATGTGAATTGGCTGCCAACAGAGAAGAAAGAAGAAACCATAATTAGTTGGCTAATAACCCTAGAAGACAAGTCAGCTCAAGAGAAAGATTTGTATTAGGTTATTAGCCTCCAAGAAAAGAAGTTGGCTAAAGGAAATGTTATATACTAAGTAAATTAGCACCCAGAATGAAAAGTTGGCCCAGGAAGTCTACCAGAAATAGTATAAATATAGGAGGCCAGTCTTCACTCTAGCCAGTATTCTCAGAACTACAGAAGTACACTTGTGTGCACTGCAGTTGGCCAGTTTGTGTGCAAGTTTGGAGAAGAGTTGTTGTTGCAGCTCCTGCAACTAGCATATTTCAGTTTTGGCTAGTATTCTCTCTTGGTTATGGATTGGAATTTATGCTTGGCCTCTTCTTGTTATTCTTGCTTGGTGCGCTATCCCTAGAGAGAGGTACGCTATCTTGTTTGGCTATCTAGCCTAGGGTTTGCTTCCAGAATGATTCTCTATCAAGGTTAAGGTGCTCGGGGGTGGTTTCAACCTATGGTTGGGTGACAATATTTCTATATTATCTATGGTTAAATGAGCACATCCATTATATTCTAACAGGTTATGGGCCCATGCTATCTTCGGTCTGTCTAACCACTGGAAGATAGATTGGGAGGATTTTCTCAGTTGCAGTTGCAGCTAGTTTCTGTTGTAGCAATGAAACTCTAACCCTCTCGTTGAGGCACCTTAAGTGAAGATATTGAACTAATTTTTGGATAGACTAGTGTGCCCTAGCCTAGAGCATCTCCTGGTACTCTCAGCAAGCTAAGATGTCAAGTTTGATTTTTTGGTCAAAATCAAGGGTTGACCAAGTCAAAACAATTATGACTTACTCTATGAAGTCAGAAAGCAAGTTAGAAGGGGATTCTAACTTCAAAGCATGGAAGAAAAGGATTGATCTCCTCCTTGCCAATAATAAAGTATTGGATATCGTAAAAGGAAATATTTTGGAACCAGAGTTTGAAGAAGGAAAAGAGAAGGAACCGTTGAACATTGTAGTTATGGAGAAGTTCAAAGACAATGACATCAATGCCATGAGTGTCATAGTGGATTCTATAAAAGACCACTTGATACCCTACATCTCCCATCTTGATTCGTCTAAAAAGATGTACGATGCCCTAAAAAACCTCTTCTGAGTTAGAAACATTGGACAAGTAATGAGTCTGAAGAATGAGCTTTGTGACATGAAAATGAATGATGATGACATCATAACATCATACTTTGTGAGAATATCTTAGTTAAGAGATCAACTACAAGCTATTGAAGAGATCATTTCAGAGAAGGAACTGGTAAATATAGTACTCAATGGTCTTCCCAAGACATGGGATGCATTTTTCGCAAGCATGAACAGAAGGAAGGAGTATCCCACATTTGAAGAACTTTGGACTTGTTGTGCACAAGAAGAATCAAGGATCAATGCAAAAGAGAAACCCCGAAAGAAATACGATGATCAAGCCTTCACAACAAGGTTCAAGAATTTCAGGAATAAAAGGAAGTTTGGCTCCAGGAAGAAACCAAATCAAGAGAAAGATATGTCAAAAATACAATGCTTCAATTGTCGAAAATATGGTCACTACAAGAATCATTGTCCCGAACTAAAGAAAAGGAAGGAAACACAAGAAGCATCAGTTGCCGGAGAAAGGGAACTGTAATATCCCTAAGGACGAGCCCTGTGGTAATCATGTTTATGAATTGTAACTCATGTTTTGTAGGTTGGTGAGCTGAGTATTGAAAATATGGTAGGCTTATGTGTTTATTAGGTCGGAGAGCCTAAGTGTTAAAAGGCCAGGAGCCTGTTTTTGTATATGTAATTATGTAGAACACTAATAAATATTAAAGATCGTTGTGTGCAGACTGACCATGAAGAAAGAGTGATGGGGGACTAAGCTTCCACAGAGTGGGTAAGGGAAAGGGGGCTGAAAAGTTTGGAAGAGGGGCTAAGCTTGGGGGCTTGAGTCCTTGGGGATAATAATTTATTATTATTCCAAAATCTATGTGAAATGTATGTTTTTATCCTAAGTTCTTGGAAGGGGGAACATGTGAAAAAAGGGAACGCATGTTGATGGAGCACATGCAACTTCATGGGCAACATGTGTCAGCCCAGGCACATGCAATTTAACCCAATAATTGAGCCATGATGGGGGTTTGTCCTCCATTTTGTCGTCTGCTATATGAACCGAAGGGATCTCTACATTTGATCTTGGTCTGCCTCCTGCAACTCTGAGACCGAAGCCTGTGATGTTTTGTTGAGAAGCCGATACACCCTATGTCCGAACTATTGAGTCTGTGATCAAACTTTGCATGGATTTCTCATCACGCATCCTGAAAACTGGTGTTACCTGAACCATGCTATGTCTTAGTGGCCTATTTTTTTTTTTGTGGTTCCACACCCCATTTTCCTGTTGCTGATATCACCTGTGATTTAACCAAAGCTATTGTTGTTGTTTTCATCCTGAACTTGTGGGAATTGAATTGAAAATTGGTTGAAGAATCGAGTTGTCAGGCCTGTGGTAGAAGAGGCAGGTTGTCAGGCCTATGAGCAACTCTCTCCAGGTGAGAGAGTCTGTTGGGAAGTGATTTTATCCCAGAGAGAGTCCAACACCAGCTACGGAGCTCTGAGAATTCCTGATCTGGCCTGTTGCTAAGGCCTAGAGGGGAGGTGAAGCATCAATGGAATGTTCTTGTGAAGGTGTATACTCTCAGGTGGAACAATCATGTGGGGAATGAGAGTCCGTGAACAGTGGGTGTAAGAAGGCTCCTGGAGAGAATTCTTCTAGCTGCTTTGTGTAGTTTTCCTGTAACCTCAGCCTAGTCTAGGATTGCTTGCCTTGGATGGAGCTTAGTCCCAGCTCAGGGGTGACCCACTATTGAGCGTGATGAGCAGTGAGGTCTAAGGCTGGGAGGTTCTTTCAATATTATCATGTATTCCGTTGTAATGATATTTACTGTTAATTCCATTAATTTTGTATGTTAGCAGTAATTATATGTTTACTTTGTTAAGTCATTTAACTTCATTTAAATGCATATGATATAAATTTATGAGAATGTTTTTGCATCGTAGCGTTGCCCGACAGTGTGGTTGATGGTCGGGGACGTTACAATATGGTATCAGAGATTTAAAGTCTAAGTTAAGGTTGTCTAGGTGGCATTGCCCGACGTGTTGGTGGCTGAGGATGTTACAATATGGTATTAGAACCATAGTTTCAATGATGAGCCTGGATGGGCCAGATAAGTGGTCTTGGACCCACGGTTTTGAGAGGAAATTGTGTCTGGAGGACTAATTTCAAACCTTTCATTGTTTCTGAGTGCCAAGGGGTTACTTGGCTGTGTACAAAGCTTAGGAGGAGTAGCGGTAAAATAAAACCGCAGCCGACATGGTATTTGACCACAAAGGGGGAGCGCTTCACACTTGGGGTGTTGGAGCCATAGGATCTATTCATAAGGAGAGTCCTTTACGGCCATCAGATCTGGAGAAGGTACATGAAGGTTATCCTGGAAGCCTTTCGGAGTTCGACTATCGGGAGAAATGGGGTGTGCTCAGGCACAAACTCCCGAAACCTGAAACTCCGAAACCTCGAGATAATCTACACCGTAGATCTGGGAAAAAGAGATTGACCGTTGGATCAAGCAAAAGAGAATATGGTAATTTCAGGAGTTTGGATGTCAGGAGAAGTGGGATGTGCGGACGCACAAACTTTTGAATCCTGAAATCACAAAATCCCAAAGAGTCGAAGTAGTGGGTCGGGATGATGTCACTTGGTTGGATGTGGACACATGGGATGTGTGCCATGTGCCAGTGGGCCTCGAAGGAAAAGTAGAGGCAGTGGGGTCGGAGGGCATCACCTGAGGTAACATGGACCTTCTTAAGTACACCACAGGTCACCACCGTGGTTGGTGACAACTGTGTTGTGGGCCCGGAGGCTAGAAAGGTCAAAAGTTCAGAAATCGGGAGTTGGAGAGGGAAGCGAGTGTGGAAGCCTCCAGGACCGAAATCCTGAAACCCCGAAACCCAAAACTCCGAAGTATCAATTAGAGAACCTTGAGATCTAACACTTGGTCATGACCCATGGTCACGGGAGTTGGGGAACTGAGAGAAAAGGGATAAGACCTGAGTTCACTACAGAGCCGAGCAGAGCTCAGAAAATTCATGGAAACTGAACGTTTTATTGAATCAAGTTGTTTATGAATGCTATGGGATTGTTAAGGAATAATGAACTGAAAAATTCTAGTTGTCTACACATTGTGATGCAAAAGTTCGACAAGTACCAGAATCGAATAGAATTTCCACTAAGTGCAAGAGAAATGGAAGGGGCACAGACTACTTCTAGTTTCGAGGATGAAGCAAAAGGAATGGATGTTCATTTGGGAGTTGAAGGATTGAACTCCAATGGCCATGGAGAAGAGATATATAAGGAAGGAAACATGAGGAAGATCATAGAAGGATTGAAAAAATATGCCCAAACTTGACGGGTAGATAGTAGAAATCTTAGGAAAGCTCAAGAAAAATAGGGTGAATTCAATGTAAAGTTGTTAAAGAGTTTGGAGAGAATAGAAAAGAAGTTGGATAAGGAGAGTGACTAGAGAAGAACAAGGAGTCACCAGACTTCTCAGGGAAGAAGGTCAAGGAGTGTTGGTAGACACCATCATCACTCCCAAGGCTGCTCCAAGAGAAGGGCACACAATAGTTCAACTCCATCTCCTACCAGAAAGCATAGGAGATCTGGAGTGGATGAATTGAAAGGAGAGATGAACAATATTAAGCCTCCTACATTTGATGGAGAACATAAGAAGGAGGAAGATGCTGAAACATGGTTGCTTGGTATGAGGAAATACTTCCAGCTACAAAATTATTCCTCTTATGCAGAAGGAAGAATTGCGATGTATCAACTGAAAAGAAAAACATCCATGTGGTGGGATAAACTTATACAGGTGCAGTACATTAGAGAAAAATATATTACTTGGAAAGAATTCAAGATGTATTTCGAGAAGAAATAATTTACTAAGAGATATTATTACAGAAAGATGAATGAGTTCTTTGAACTCAAACTAGGCAGCATGCCGATGGATGAATATGAACATAGATTTTTGGAATTGTTGAAGTATGTTCCGTTCATCAAAGAAGAGACTGTCAATATTCAAAGGTATATGAGTGGATTTCCACCTTCCATCAGTGACAAGATTCAGTATGATGACCCTAAAACCATGGAAGAAATGATAAGAAGAGAGAAATTTTTATATGAGCAACAAAGAGAAAATCCTACCTTTCGGAAGGCTTGGGATGACCAAAGGAAGTTCAAGAAAGAACAGACGTAGAAGGGAAACAAACCTCCCTTTTTAAAAAACAGTCCTCAAGGAAAACCATCGTTTAGAGAGCCGAGAGTAGTTGAAGTAGGGGAACAAAGGCAAAGGAATATGCCCATTCAGTGTTGGGGCTGTCAAGGAAACCATAAGTACAAAGATTGTCCCCACAAAAATGGAAAAGTGAGAGATTTCCATAATGTTCAGAAAGATGAAACAGTGGAGGACATGGGCAGTAGAATGCCAAGGATCTATGCAGCCCTGGACAACAAGCAAGCTGAATTTTAGTCACACATGATTGAAGTAGAAGGTATGATCAACAACCATGCCTTTACTTTTTTAATTGATTCAGGAGCTAGCCATAGTTATATAGATCTTAGAGTGGTGGAAAGTTTTCATTTGTCGAGAAGAAAACATGAAAAGTCTTGGTTAGTGCAGCTGGCTACAGGAACCAATAGAAAAGTCACTAAGTTATTTAAGTCATGTCCTATGGACATGAATGGACTGAACACAAAGGCTGAATTGAATGTTCTGCCTTTAGGTTCTTATGACTGTCTAATTGGGATGGACTGGTTGGACCAACACCATGCCATCTTGGGCTGTTGTAATAAGGTATTCACTTGCCTAGATGGGGAAGGAAATCAGAGAACAATCCAAGGAATTCCTAGAGTTGTTGCTATCAGAGAAATCTCAGAGATGCAGCCGAAGAAGTGCCACAGTAAAGGTTGTCAATTATTTGCAGCCCATGTGGAGGAAACACCTAAGGATAAGGTGTCAAGTATTGGATATCATGCTGTACTAAAGGAGTTTTAAGATTTATTTCAGGAAGTACCCAGACTACCTACAAAGAGAGATATTGATTTCTCTGTAAACCTGATGCCTGGAGCATCTCTAGTATCAAAATCTCCTTATAGAATGAGTATGCCAGAGATGAAAGAATTGCAATTGCAGTTTGAAGAGATTCTGAAGAAGGGGTATTTACGCCCAAGCATGTCACCTTGGGGTGCCTTGGTTCTGTTCGTGAAGAAGAAGGATGGAACGTTGAGATTGTGTATCGATTTCATACAATTGAACAAAGTGACTATAAAGAACAAATATCCTTTGCCAAGGATTGATGACCTCTTCGATCAATTGAAGGATGCAAAGATATTTTCGAAGATAGATCTCATGTCAGGATATCACCAGGTAAGGATAAATGATGAAGAAATCAACAATAATTCCTTTAGAACAAGGTATGGTCATTACGAGTTCATAGTGGTGCCATTTGAATTGTTGAATGCACCCACTGTTTTTATGTGCTAATGAATGGTGTATTCAAGGACTATCTAGACAAGTTTGTCATAGTATTCCTGGATGAAATTCTGGTATATTCCAAGTCGGAGGAAGAGAATGAGAAAAATCTTACGATGGTGTTGCAGGTGCTAAGAGAGTACCAACTGTATGCCAAGTTGAGCAAGTGATCATTTTATCAGGAACAGATCCATTACTTGGGGCATATTATTTCGAAGGATGGGATAACTGTAGATCCTGAGAAGATTGAGGCCATAAGATAATGGTCAGTGCCAAAGAATTTGACAAAATTTATATCCTTCATGGGACTAGCTGGTTATTACAAGAGGTTTATCGCAAGGTTCTCGAGGATAGCTCACCCTATCACTTCCTTGCAAAGGAAGGAGAAGAAGTTTCATTGGATAGAGGATTGTGAGAGAAGTTTCTAGCAATTGAAGCAACTGTTAACCAGTGCTCCAATCTTGAGGATTGCATATCCAAATGAATATTTCGTGGTGTGCACTGATGCGTGCAAAGAAGGACTGGGAGGAGTCCTCAATCATAATGGATTCGTAAGTTGTTATGAATCCCAAAAGTTGAAAGAGCACGAAAAGAACTATGCAACTCATGATTTGGAGTTGGAAGACATAGTACATGCTCTAAAGAAATGGAGGCATTACCTCATGGGAAGGAGGTTTGAACTGAGGACAGACCATAATGGTCTTAAGTATTTGTTTGATCAGCCAACCTTGAATGCTAGATAGAGTAGGTGGTTGGAGTTTCTCTGTGAGTACGATTTTGATATCAAGCATATCAAAGGGAAGGAGAATAAAGTGGTTTATGCACTCAGCAGGAGAGTACACGAATTACATGCTACAACCATTAGAATGTACTGAACTGATATTAAAAGCAGAATTTTGAAGGTGGCAAATACAGATTTGCAGTACAAGGATTTGGTAGCAAAGCTACAACAAGGTAAGATGCCACAGAAAGTGGACATTTATAAATTGGAAACTGATGGAATACTTTAGTACAACCTATCATCCTGAGTCTAATGGACAGATAGAGAGGGTGAACATAGTAATAGAAGACATGCTAAGGATGTATGTGATGGACAAACCATCCAAATGGGAAGACTACCTGAACTTGGTATAATTATCCTACAATAATGGGTATCAAGCATCATTGAAGATGAGCCCATTTGAAGAACTTTATGGAAGAAAGTGCAATACTCTAGTAAGATGGGATAATCTAGCTGACAGGGCAGTAGTTGGGCCAGAGTTTCTCAAGGAAATGGAAGAACAAATGCTAAAAATTACGCAGAATTTAAAGGCTACCCAAGACAGGCATAAAATTTATGCTAGAAAAAACAGAAGCCACAAAGAGTTTAAAGTGGGCGATCATGTTTTCCTAAAAGTAAAAGCCAATAGAATTTTCCTGAAGCTAGGAAACCACGCCAAGTTGGCAGCCAGATTTTGTGGGAGATTTGAAATCCTAGAAAGGATTGGGCCGGTTGCATATATGCTTGCATTACCTGCATCCATGACTATACATAATGTGTTTCATGTTTCATTGCTTAAGAAATATATACCTAATGATAATCATGTAATTGATTGGAATGTGATTCAGGTGGAGAAAGAAGGTGTCTTGCAAGTGCATCTTGTATGGATATTGGACCGGAAAAGAAAAAATCTATGGAATCAAGCAATAGGGCTTGTAAAGGTCCATTGGACCTAGTATGGTCCCGAGGACATGAAATGGGAGCATGAGGATGCTATGCGGGTAGAATACCCACATCATTTTGAAAATTTTGAAAATTTTGAAAATCTTGTTGATGCTGTGTGAAATTTGCACTGAGGAAAATGAAAAAATAAGGGGAGGGGATTGTAATATCCCTAAGGAAAATCCCTGTGGTAATCATGTTTATGAATTGTAACTCATTTTTTGTAGGCTGGTGATCCAAGTATTGACAATCTGGTAGGCTTATGTGCTTATTAGGCCGAGAGCCTAAATGTTAAAAGGCCAAGAGCATGTTTTTGTATATGTAATTATGAAAAACATTAATAAAGATTAAACATTGTTGCGTGCAGACCGACCACGAAGAAAGAGTGATGGGGAACTAAGCTTCCATAGAGTGGGTAAGGGAAATGGGATTGAAAGGTTTGGAAGAGGGGCTAAGCTCGAGGGCTTGAGTCCTTGGGGATAATAATTTATTATTATTCCAAAAGATATGTGAAATGTATTTTTTTATCCTAAGTTCCTGGAAGGGGGAACGTGTGCAAAAAGGGAATGCATGCTGATGGAGCACATGCAACTTCATGGGCGACATGTGTCAGCCCAGGCACATGCAATTTAACCCAATAATTGAGCCATGATGGGGGTTCATCCTCCATTCTTCCATCTGCTGTCTGAACCAAGGGGATCTCTACATCTAATCTCAGTATGCCTCTCGCAACTCTAATACCGAGGCCTGTGATGTTTTCTTGAGAAGACGATACATCCTCTTTCCAAACTATTGAGTTTGTGATCGACCTCTGCATGAATTTCTCATCACACATCCTGAAAACCGGTGTTACTTGAATCGTGTTGTGTCTTAGTGGTCTGTTGTCATTTTCTTATTCCACACCCCGTTTTCCTATTGCTGCTATCACCTGTGAGTTAACCAAAGTTGTTGTTGTTGTTGTCATCCTGAACTTGAAGGAATTGAATTGAAAACTGGTTGAAGAACCAGGTTGTCAGGCCCATGGTAGAAGAGGCAGGTTGTCAGGCTTGTGAGCAACTCTCTCTAGGTGAGAGAGCCTGCTGGGAAGTGGTTTTCTCCCAGAGAGAGTCTAGCACCAGCTACAGAGCTCTAATAATTCTTGATCTAGCCTGTTGACAAGGCCCAGAGGGGAGGTGAAGCACCAATGGACTGTGCTTGTGAAGGTGTATACTCTTGGGTGGAACAGACATGTGGGGAATGAGAGTCTGTGAGTAGTGGGAGTAAGAAGGCTCCTGGAGAGAATTCTTTTGGTTTCTCTATGTCGTTTTCCTATAACCTCAGCCTAGTTTAGGATTCCTTTTCTTGGGTGGAGCTTAGTCCCAGCTCGGGGGTGACCCACTGTTGAGCGTGATGAGCAGTGAGGTCTAAGGATGGGAGGTTCGTGGAAGGTCTGCACGTGGTTGGTGGAGTTACTACAGTTTCAAAGATAAGTATGTGCATGTGTTTAATTTCAATTAAAATGCATGTATGTGATGCTTGCAATATTATCATGTATTCTGTTGCAATGATATTTACTGTTAATTCCATTAATTTTGTATGTTAGCAATAATTATATGTTTACTATATTAAGTCATTTAACTTCATTTAAATGCATACTATATAAATTTATGAGAATGTTTCCTCATAGTAGCATTGCCCGATAGTGTGGTTGATGTCTGGGGACATTACATGAACCCTCAAAGAAAGCCAAGCAGCACAAAACAAACTTCTTCTTCTAAGACAAGGTAACAATACTCTTCATAGTTCTTGTACATACCATGTTTTCTGTACATATATTGCATATCTATTTCTTAGAAGATAATATGTTCAAAGAGAAACTATTTTCTATCACAACAACTACGAGACAAGGCAATACACATGAAAGTATGAAGTACATCAACAACCCCAGGTAACAATTCATGTGGAATTTATTACATAAGTAACAACTGCAAGATAAGCCAAAATCAGAATCAATCTTGAAGAATCCTAGAAGAAGTAAAGACAGAAAGAAGTTGGCAATGAAGAGGAAATTGGAAAAAGACTTATGAAAGTTTGCAAAAGGAAATAAGGATGCAGATAGAAACATGGAATCTGTTAGATGGAGGGAGCCGATTATATATTTCCAAAATAAGAGAATGCATTCATACATGAAGCAAGGATTAGGAGGGATCTAATCCTAAATTATATGATCCATTGAAGATGATGAAGTATCTATCCATGGTAGAAACCATGAAAAGCAACACGTGTTCAGTGTGACTTTAGAAGAAGTCTTCTTCGAAAAGAAGCCTTAAAGTATCTCTGGTTGTCCACATCCATGATCCTATGATGAAATAAATAAGTTGGAATCTTCAGGGCATGGAATCTATAGAAAATGCCATGGACCCAAGAGCTAAAGAGAAACATGAGGAAGAACATGAAGATTCCAAAAGAGAAAGAAAATCCAGAACAACCAGTCATTGTATAGAGAATCACAAGACTACCAGCCTGATCTGAACTCACTAAAAGAAATCAAGAAGAGGAAATGAAAGATGTGATGAAGAAAAGTGTATTGAAGACTTATGAATATAATCATTGAGAGATCCAGAACTAGAGGTTCTCCTAGATGGAGGGAGAAGACTATGATGATTGGTTGTTCCAGTAAACGAGACATACCTCTACATGAGCCATTATATCGTCTTCAATATCCATGGGTTGGAGTTTACATCAGATGAATGCAAAGAATATTCTCCATAATAATTGAACAAAGAGCGTATGAAGAGAAACCTCAAGGCTTTGAGGTATACCAAAAAGAGACACTTGTATGCAGATGGAAGAAGACAACTTGGTGGAGAATCTCCAATGCACAGCAGAAGCATGGTGAAAACTTTCTATAAGAGAGATAGTGTATCAGGATGGTTTCTCAAGACTCCAGGATAATGGATTGCCAATCTATGACAAACTCTCATGATAGTAGAAGAAGTACCACTTGGATATGTTCCAGTTTGACCCTTGCCATGATGTTATGAGCTAACAGGAAACAAAAGAGCCGAATCCAACTATGATATACTATAATGATCAGAGCTATATGAAGCCTCCAGAGAAAAACCATTGTTCCAGAAAGACCGAAGTACATTGAGATCAAGCATTAAATTATCCGTGATGAGGTATAGAAAGGAGAAGTGGTTCTCCAATATATATCTCCACAGATGAGCATATAAGCAGATATTTTGGTAAAGCCTCTATCCAAGATGAAAGAGTTTGTGTACTCAAGAAACAAGCTGGAGCTCATGGAGACGACTTCCTTATTTGAAAAAGGAAGAGATGACTCCCAGGTTGGGAGGGAGCACTGATGTTTTATTGATTTATGGACAGTCATTTTTCAGTTCAAAAAATGGTCCAGGATGAGCACTTCCTTTCCAGTTCGGAAAGTGGTTTGAGATTTCTGACGGACGAGCATTTTCCAGTTCAGAAAATGGTCTAGATCGAAAGATCATTTTTGTAATGAAAATGGTTCGATGGATTGTTGATGTACCATAGACAACGATTCACCTTGTGGCCAGTGTGGGGAATGGCCTAGGACAGTCTCTCTTCTTGACGATCATTCTCAGTAGTGGTCAAGAAGACTGGTCTGCCTCGTCGGACAATAATTCTTTTGAAGCTCACAGTTGTGAGCAGTTTCGAAGAATGGTCCGTTTTGGAGGTTGGTGCAGGACATTCATTTCCTTAGGAAATGGTCCGGACAATCATTCCCTAGTGATCCGAAATTGGATTCAGAAGCCTATCAGGGCATGAAAAATGCTCAAAAATGAAAGTGCTCAGAATCCGACGAAACCAACAACATCGCGTCCAGCTCGTCTTCCTGATTCCGGTGGTATAATTTTTTTGTCAAACGGAGTCCGTATGGAGAAGATATCGCATTCTGTCCGCCAAGCCAAACAGGCAAAATTTTGGATGCTGACTGTACCTGTTCGTACAGTCTGTACAGGACACATGTTAGTCCGTACAAGACACGTGGCAGGTCCGTACGATGACACGTGGTAGATTCCATACAGGACACATGGTGACTCTAGAGCGTGACACGTGGTAGGTTGATTTGGCATTTTTGGTGCGTACTTGGACCAATCCTAGAGTGACACGTGTCACCACTGGAAGGGTGACACGTGGCACAGATGATGTCAGCGGATGACATGGCAGTGCTGACTGGGCGTACGACAGATGACATGGCACGGATGACAGAGTGTACGGCTTTCGACGTGGCAGTTGACGTGGCGACAGATGTGGACGAATCAGAGATCGACACGTGGCACTCAAAGATTGGTTGGAAAGGTGCCACGTGGCCCAATCACAGGCTGCCACGTGGCACCCCAGTTTTTGCCAATACGAGCTATGTCAAAATTTTTGGTGTCGTCGGGGATCGAACCCGCGACCTCCTCCACTGCCAGTGCCTTTGTAACAACACTCTGACCAATAGACCGCATGTGTGACTTGTTATGTATGCGAATTACATTGTATATAAAGTTATTTTATATTGTATATTGGTGGGGGGTTTGGGCCGGGCCTTAGCCCCGACCCGTAGCCATTGGTTTTATATAATGCATGTGACCAGATTATAGTTCAAACGGAGCGCGGTTATATATGGTTAACCGTTGCCTATGTGCGGTTTCATTTTTAACCAACGGTTATAACCGTTGTATATGCGCGGAGTTGTTTTAACATAGCCCGTGGACATGCCATTTCAACATACGATCGGGTGCTAGCGCCTTTGGGGTGGCCCGCGCATAGCCCAAGGGGCTAGCGCGTGGCCACATGGTAGCCATGAGACCTACATTTAAGTGCACATGCCCGGGTAAAAGGGGCTTAAGCCCGAATTGGTTTAAAAAATGGTTTTTTTAACTATTATATAGTTATAAAAGTGGGTTTTTAACCACTTTTTGAATTTTTTTAATGTAATTAATCCATTTTAAAGGGTTATTGGGCATTTTTAGAGCCTAAATTCGTGGAGGAAGTTGGAGATGGACAACTAACTCCCCCACTATTTAACCAAGGCCATTTTGAGGCCAAGGGGACAGCTTTTGGAGAGCAATTCAGAGTAGAGATGCTGAGGCAAGCCGAGTCAAAGCCAGTTTGAGGCAGGGAGACCGTTGAGGAGGAGATGCCGTCAGACGATTTTTGAGAGCTTCGGACATCCGTTTGAGGTGCCGTCTTTTGTGCAGGATTCTAGAGATCTAGGCGAACATGAACAGATCAGTTTGGAAGCCATTCGACATTGTAATGATGTACCATTAAGCTTTTGAAAAGAAATAAAGAAGCCTCCCCCACAGAGAAAAGGCCCGAAGACGTAGGCAAAGTTGTGCCGAACTCCGTTATCAACTTGTGCATTATGGTTTGTTGTTTTTAATTGCATTTCAAATCTACAAATATGTTAATGGTTGTATAATTCATTCTCTTTTCTTGTTCTTTCATTAAGTTTTCCCAATGGTCAATTAATGCATGCAAATAAAACTCAACCATAAGTCATTCGAAAAATCCTAACAGATCAAGTGGTATCAGAGCTAGTTGACGTTTGGATTTGAGTTTTGCATGTTAACCAGGGAAAAGCTACAGCGTGGTGAAGGCGAGCTTGTTGCAGAGAATCCATTAATTGGATTGAGAATAAGAGCTTCTCATAGCGAGAAGATGGCATCGGAAGAAGGGATTTCTCAAGATGAGAAAGATTTCCGGAAAACATTCTTTGCCATGTCGAAGATGGTGCAAGTTTTGTACGAAGATTACTTGGAACGAAAGCGTCCAGTTTTGGGTAATTATTCAAAGGGAAAAAGTGAAGAGGAATAGGATCACCCTTAGATTCCTCCTTCACCTCCATCAACACCTCCTTCTTCTCCTTCTTCTTCAAGTTCAAGTTCTAAATCTAGTGAAAAGAAAAATGTGCATAAAAATAAACATGAAATGCCATTGTTAAAACTTGATGTAAAATTTGAGTTTCCCATATATGATGGTGAAGTGAATGCAGAAAAACTTGATAACTAGCTCAGACAGATGGAGGTATACTTAAGTGTGCAACAGATCAAGGAGGAGGTCACACAAATCCAGTTGGCATCATTGAGACTCGCAGGTACAACTCTTATCTGGTGGCAGAGCAAGTTGCAAAAAGGAACACAAAATGTGGGTAATGTATTTCCATCATGGAAGGATTTCATTTATGCACTTAGGAAACCGTTTTATCCTTTGGGTTATAAAGAAAAAGCAATCGTTGAATGGCAATATTTAAAACTAAGAAAAGGACAAACAGTGCAAGAATACACCGATGGATTTAGAAAGATGGCATTAATGTTAGACATTCCTTTGCAAACACAAGAAACCCTTATGAAGTATATAGGAGGTTTGCTTGTGCATATTAGAAACACTTTTTTCATGTTTGGACCCACTAACCTTGATGAAGTTTCGGTTCAAGCTATGTATATTGAAGAAGGGAAGGCATGTGTGTCAGGGGAATCGTCGTCTTCGAGGAAAGAGAACAAGAGGAAATGGCATGGCAATGGCAAGAAGGAAAATGCAGTGTCAAAGAAGGAAGGAAAACCCTCTTGCAAGGATTGCAAGAAAGACGGACATGATGAGGAGAGATGTTGGCAGTTGCATCCCGAGAAGAGGCCAAAGTGGTTCAAAGGAAAGAAGGGAATGCAAACAGTGGCGACAACATCAAAACCAATAGAATTGGGATCAGATTCAGGTGATGAAAAGATCTCATTGGTTGGTATGACAGGTAAACATGGTGAAGATGTTGAGTGTAGAAGCAAGTTGTTTCATATAAGAGTAATCAAGCGACACACTAAGGTAGACACGTTAATTGACAGTGGGTCTCAATATAACCTAATCTCAGAAGAGTTAGTTAAGAAATTGGGATTAAAAACACAAACGCATCATAGGCCTTACACACTTAAATGGATGAGCAATCATCATCAAATGCACATAACTAAACAGTGCACAATCAAATTTGCAATTTCATCTA
>ML782159.1:423020-439496 GCA_009831015.1 Picea engelmannii | reverse complement strand
ACCACTTTTTGAATTTTTTTAATGTAATTAATCCATTTTTAAGGGTTATTGGGCATTTTTAGAGCCTAAATTCGTGGAGGAAGTTGGAGATGGACAACTAACTCCCCCACTATTTAACCAAGGCCATTTTGAGGCCAAGGGGATAGCTTTTGGAGAGCAATTCAGAGTAGAGATGCTGAGGCAAGCCGAGTCAAAGCCAGTTTGAGGCAGGGAGACCGTTGAGGAGGAGATGCTGTCGGACGATTTCTGAGAGCTTCGGACATCCGTTTGAGGTTCCGTCTTTTGTGTAGGATTCTAGAGATCTGGGCGAACATGACCATATTAGTCTAGAAGCCATTCGACATTGTAATGATGTACCATTAAGCTTTCGAAAAGAAATAAAGAAGCCTCCCCCACAGAGAAAAGGCCCGGAGATGTAGGCAAAGTTGTGCCGAACTCCGTTATCAACCGTTGCATTATGGTTTGTTGTTTTTCATTTCATTTCAGATCTGCAAATATGTTAATGGCTGTATAATTCATTCTCTTTTCTCGTTCTTTCGTTAAGTTTTCCCAATGGTCAATTAATGCATGCAAATAAAACTCAACCATAAGTCATTCGAAAAATCCTAACAGATCACCTAGGGAAGATTCATTCTCTCTAGGTTTCACTTTTTTTAATGCTAGAGGAATGACCCAGATAGGTGAATGGTCCAGGTTCAACAATCAGGGACTGTCAATCCCTAGGGAAGACTCATTCTCTCCAGGTTGCACTTTGTTTAGTGTCGGAGGAATGGCCCGGATAGGTGAATGGTTCAGGGTTAGAAATCAGGACAATTATTCTTCCTTGCTTGAGAAGAATAGTTCAGATATCCCATCGTTGATGTTTTACATTCCGAGGGAAGATGCTCTTCCAAATCTCACAAATGTGAGTGGAAGAATGGCCCAAATGATTCAGTTTATATCATGACATTATTTTTCTGTGCAGGTTGATATCAGATGATATGATTTCCATGGAGACTGTATGTCTCTCGAAAGTAGATATATGATACTGTGGTGGATGTGTTCCATTGATTATGAATATATGTCATTGATCAAGTAGTTGTGTGCTACTTGGTGTGGTAGTATACCATTGTATTGTAGTTGTGTACTACTATGGATAGACACAATTGTGTTCTATTTAATGACATTGTTCTAATTGCCTTGTAAAATATCAGAAGTATTGAAAATGATTATCAGCTAGATGGATGTTCAGTATACTGATGGACATAGATTCTCCAAATGAAAAGTTGTCCAAAACATCTATTCTTCTAGGACATATGTCCAGAATAGAAGAATGGCTTTTGTATCACTCCTTGGAGTGAGTGACTTATTCAACATCATGTCTGATTACTCATATGGAGTATGGTTTCGGGAGATGATGCAATTGATATTGTCAGATGACACTGACAGTGATGATGGTGCTTGGGCTTTGATCATGAGATAGCCTGTGTGGCTATGTTGATGCTACACATTCAATGGTATGTTTGTGATCAAGACCATTGCCTTCAAATACCTCCCTAGGTAGGAGGGACTGTTGATATTATGGTAGCTGTGGGAGGTATTTACCTCCACGTGTAACCTTGACGAGAATATAATATTTCAAGAAGCAAGAAGAAACCATAATTAGTTGGCTAATAACCCTATAAGACAAGTTGGCTCAAGAGGAAGATTTGTATTAGGTTATTAGCCTCCAAGAGAAGAAGTCGGCTAAAGGAAATGTTATATACTAAGTAAATTAGCACCCAGAATGAGAAGTCGGCCCAGATAGTCTACTAAAAATAGTATAAATATAGGAGGTTAGTATTCATTTTGGACAATATTGTCGGAACTGCAGAAGTACACTTGTGTGCACTGCAGTTGGCCAGTTTATGCGCATGTTTGGAGAAGAGCTGTTGTTGCAGCTGCTACAATTAGTAGATTTTGGTTTTAGCTAGGATTCTCTCTTGGTTATGGTTTGGACTTTCTTCTTGGCCTCTTCTAGTTATTCTTTCTTGGTGCACTATCCCTAGAGAGAGGTGTGCTATCTTTTTTGGCTATCTAGCCTAGGTTTTTCTTCCGGAATGATCCTCTGTCAAGGTTAAGGTGCTTGGGGGTGTCTTCGGCCTATGGTTGCGTGACACTATTGCTATATTGTCTATGGTTAAATGAACACATCCATTATATGCTAACAACACTTAGCACTGAAAATTCCTATTAAGGATATGTGTCCACTACAAGGGTAGTCTCTAGCAATATTTCAAGAGGAAATGAGGCATATTCGATATATTTTGATAGATGAAATGAGATTTTTAGGACCAAGGCTATTCATAGAGATTGATTCTAGATTACGAGAAGAATTTATAGAAAATAAATCTTCTCCATTTGGTGGTAGATCTATTATTCTTGTGGGTGACCTTGGTCAACTGACTCCTGTCAAAGATAAGCCTTTGTATGCAGGTAATACAGCGGGAAAAGTTTTATGGAAAAAAATCAACATTGTTGTCACATTATATACAATATTCCGGCAATAAGGAAATGGATCGAAACAATATTCTTTTTGTATTCTATTAATGAACATAAGAAATGAAAAACCCTTTTTTGATGATTGGGAGCTTCTTATGTCACAGGTTGGTATGGATTTTCCTATTCAGGAAAGGAGTTTATTTAATTAATCACTTCATTTGTTCCCAACAAATATTTTGGTCGACTTACATAATAGGAAGATGTTGAAATCACTAAATTC
Source organism: Picea engelmannii (assembly GCA_009831015.1). Taxonomy (NCBI): domain Eukaryota; kingdom Viridiplantae; phylum Streptophyta; class Pinopsida; order Pinales; family Pinaceae; genus Picea; species Picea engelmannii. The sequence goes on along the minus strand of ML782159.1, from coordinate 436,756 downwards.
TCCAATTTCACGATGTGTTGCTGAACATACACGACGAACATAAATTCTTGGTGTTGATGATGATCAATTGGAATGTGAAGTTCTCTTATCCCCTGGACAACATGTCATGTTGACATGTAACTTGTGGGTTGAAGTTGGCTGAGTGAATGGTGCTCTTGGTTATATTAAGAATATATTCTATTTGTTGGGCTCAAAGCCTCCTCAACTTCTAATGTACACACCTGTTCTTTTTGATAAGTACATTGGTGTAACTTTTTACCCAATAAATCCAAACATTGTACCAATCACACCCATTATAAGAGGAAATCATAAACAAACTCCTCTAAAGATTGCATGGGCCCTTACTATTCATAAATCACAGGGGTTGACTTTAGAACATGCAACAATTGATATTTGAAAGAAAGAGAAGCAAGGGTTGACCTTCACATCCATATCAATAGTCAAATCAATAGATGGTTTACGCATATCACCACCTTTCTCTTTTGAGCATTATGCAAAGATGAAAAATAGTGCATATGTTACAATTAGAAAAAAAGAAGAGGAACGACTAAAGTCTGTATTATTGTAACATCCACTTTAAATATTTTCACTCTGGATAGAATAACTATGTTAAGTTCATTTTTTTTTCAATCTATGTGTATTTGTATTTGGGATCATCTTTTTGGGGAAATAAATTGTTCCTTCTGTTAACGTCAGAAGTCACTCCCAGATTGTGGCAAGAGCAGAGCCCAACGCCCATCAGTTTTATGTCACGAATAATTTAATAGGGGTGTTCGAATGGATAGAGACCTAGGAAGATATTTCTTTACTCAAAAAACCAGGCCTGGCATGCAAGAACATGTGAGGTCTTGATCTAACTTCCGTCAGTAGGTTGAGTATAAAATGAGCAGAGGGAAGACTTGGTAGGAGAAGTGAACAAGACTGCTCTGGGCATCATATCTTCCAGTAGTTTGAGGAGGAAAAACTCAGAAGACAAGATCCTCTTGGTTCAAAGTTTCAAGGAACTGAAAGGTGACTTGACGAGATCTCCAATTCCAAGTCATTCAGCGCTGAGAAACTACAAGAACTGATTAGAAATGGTGAAACTATCATAGTTATCAAACATACATCATCCTATAACAACACAACTTGACTAGATCCTCCAATTCCGATCTATTCTAACACAGTGTTAATAGAGAGATGGAAAGAGGCTGACATTCATTAGACAAGATGTCTCAAGTGCCAATACATAACTAGAGAAACTAGTGCTTCATCAAAACTTTACAATCGGGAGCCTAGCACAACCATCAACCCTTTCAACAATGGAAAAATTTCCTACATATACTCAAAGAAAAACAACAACAGCGAAAACAAGACACTAGATTAAAAACATTGCGTCTTCATGTCTACTAGAAATCTGTGCATGCAGTTTTCTAAACGATCGTGCACTTATGTCAGACGCTATTAGACTCCTGGAAGCCCTGTGAATGAAATGACAAGCCTTTAATATTTTTCTGGACTTTCCATTTATGGTGGAGACGATGTCTAACCACCAACAACAACTTTAATAACTGCCTCCTTGGGATTAGGAACAACCTTGGCCAACTCTGCCTTTCAGGACGTGGAGGTCTTCTCACAGTGCCACCTGGATCCGCCAACCGACTCCTTGGAAAGACTTGTAGGTAGGTGTGATGAATGGGGAACATGATGGGAAGAGGTGCATGAATGAAGGTTAGGGGGGGATGTTTTGACATGCTCGGCATGGAAGTGGGAAGGGAAGTGTCCAAGGAGGTGATGGGGGTGAGACACATGACAGGAGGCAGGAGGGTGATAGACGAAAGGAGAAAAGGTGACGAGATATGATTGGTCGAGGGAGGACATGTAGATTATGGCGGGACGATGTGGAAGGGAGAGGGACAGATGTTGGAAGACAAGAGGGAGCAAAATGGAAAGGACCATGCCACGAGGATGAGTGGAGAAAAGATGGCAGGGGGAGATGGAGGCGGTAAGTGGAAAGAGGAGGTGAAAAATGATTTACCAGACAGGGGGTAGACGACACAGGAGGCGACATGATAGGAGGGGGCCCCTGACAAAACCACCCCATTCTGTACCCCCCCCCCCTCTATTAATGGTAGAACGACAAAGGGCGTCTGAAATCGTTTGTGCGTCGTAGATCTAGGCGCCCCAATATTGACCGTTGAGAGATGCCCGCCCAATTTCGGACCCCCCCTCCCTTTAAAGGTAGAACGACAAGGGGGATCCGGAATGGAACTTCGACTACAGATTTGGGCAGGCAGATCTTGGCCATCCATATCTGTGTGTTCATTAAAATAATGCACCTGCCTCAAAAATTTTGGGATAAATGGGTTTTTAGCCCACCTCCTGACCTTCTTTTTACCCAAGGGGACATTTCTTTTAGGAAAATACCCCATACATGATTATGTGCTAACATTAGGCTCCATGGGGGACGACACGCCCCCTGTGGGCTACCGAGAACTCTTTTGTAGATTCAGTGCCTTGCTGTTGGGCTATGGAGTCATTATTAAAACTTAAAGATAAAAGAAAACCAATATTTACAAACACAGAAGAGCCATGTGTGGCTCAAGAGAATAATTTCTTCAGGAAATGCCCATTCACAGGGCCATTGAAAACTTCTTCACCTTCCAAATCCTGCAACCTATAGGTATTATTTGAAAATACTTTAGATATTTTAAAGGGTCCAATCCATAGGGATTCAAATTTTCCATGCTTTCCATTGTCATGCTTGGGAGCATCCCATTTTAGTACCAGATCTCCCAGCTGGAAATATTTCTTCTTGGCCTTCCTGTCAAAGGCCTGCTTGATCTTCTGTTGATGGTCCTAAAATTTGTTCATCACTTGCTCTCTGGCCTGCTGGACTTCTATCAGCTGTTGAATTCTTCTGATCATGTCATCAGTCTCTCCTTGATAATCCTGGAGGAATTTTTCTACAGGCAGGGCTAGCTGAGAAGGAAAAACAACTTCCATCCCATAAACCAATTGGAAAGGGGAGATGCCTATGGATCTCTTTGTGGTCACTCGATCAGCCCACCGAGAGAATTTCAACTTTGAATCCCGGGCCTTTTTGTTGTCCTCTAACAGTCTTTTGATGATCCTTATCAGGATTTTGTTGGAGGACTCTGCTAAACCATTTCCCTAGGGATAGTATGGGGTGGAGTGAATCAATTTGATTCCAAATTGCCTACAGAACTTGACCAATGGTTCGTCTTTGAAAGATGTTGTGTTATCAGTAACAATCTTGCTTGGGCAGCCGAATCTTGTGATGAGGTCCTCCAGGAACCCAATGATTACCTTATGGGAAGCACTCATGGTGGGGATAAATTCTATCCACTTGGTAAAGAAATCTGTGGCAGTTAGGATCCATTTGTGTTGTCCACTGGATGCAGGATGGATCTCCCCAATAAAGTCTAGGCCCTGCTACTAGAAAGGTCCCGAAACAACCATAGGATTTAATGGCAGAGATTTGAGTTGTTTCTTTCCTGAGAACCTTTGACATTTGATGCAGGCTCTGACCTCTCTGTAGACATGAGTGAATAAGGTGGGCCAGTACTACCCAGCCCTGAGAATTTTATAGGCTGTGGTATTCCAGAAGTGGTGCCCTCCACATAGGCTGTCATGAAAATCACTAATGATCCTTTGGTCCTCTTGTTGATTCATACATTTTAAAATCACCCCCAGGGGGTCTTTACAATATAAAACTCAATCAACAAGGCAATATTTGACTGCTTTGAGATTTAGAGCTCTTGCCTTGTTCCTTTGTAGGCCATTAGGAGGCCGTAACTCTTGCAAAAAATATATGACATCCTTGTACCAAGGACATCATGCCAATGGGGGTTCTTCTTGAGGGTCTGCATCAGACAACTGATCCCACTGACTTTCTGAGCATTCATTGATGAAACTTACCCCCAAAGATTTGCAATTTTCTTCAGCCAATAGCTTGGATAAACCTTGACCTTTGATTAATTTGGTGGGCTTTATCTTTAGATCAAACTCAAGTATCTTGGCTATCCATTTACTCCTTCTCCCATCTATGTCAGGTTAAATAAGAATGTCCTTTACAACAGCTGAGGGAACATAGACAATGATTTTTTACTGCAGGACATAGACTCTAAAAGCTTTAAGATCTTTCACCAGGGCATAGACATGCTTCTCCATGATGTCATACCTAACCTCAACATCCCTTAATTCTCTGCTAAAAAAGGCAATAGGCTTCTCCAGTCCAACATCGGTTTTCTGTAGTAAAACAACAGCCACTATGTTAGATGAAGCAAAGGAGAAAATAAGGAAATATTTTGAGTAGTTGGGAATGATAAGAATAGGATCTTCAGTCAAGGATTTATTTATCTTCTCAAAGGAATTTCGAGACTCATAAGTCCACCTAACTTAATTTCCTTTCCTCAACATGGTTGTTATAAACTTCACCATCTCAGCAAAGTTAGAAACAAACCTCCTTAGAAAATAAATTTTACCAAGGAAAGACTAGACTTCTTTTCTGGATCTTGAGATTGACAAGGCTTGGATCGCTTCAACTCTGCTGGGATCAATCTTGACTCCAACTGTTGATACTATGTGGCTCAACAACTTTCCCTCCTTCATGGCAAACAAAGATTTTTTGGGATTCAATGAAAGGCCAAACCTCCTGCATTTCAGAAAAACATTTCTTAGATGACAACAATGTTCTTTATCAGATTTGGAAAAGACTGTAATTTCATCCAAATAGGTCACCACAAACTTATCCTTTTCCCCAATGAAAGCTATGTCCATGCCTCGCTGAAAAGTTGCCCCTGCATTCATCAATCCAAAGGTCATTTTAACATACATGAATGTGCCCCATGGTGTGGTAAACGTTGTCTTTTCTCTGTCCTCAGGCAAAACAGAGATTTGATTGTAGCCAGAGAAGCCATCAATCATGGAAATCATGTATGCTCTTGTTACCCTCTACAATATATGTTCCATCTTTGGCAAAGGGTAACTGTCCTTCTTTGAGCTCCTATTCAGGTTCTTGAAATCAACACAGAATCTAATTTCCCCATTCTTCTTCCTCACTGGGGCCAAGTTGGCCACCTACTCTGAATATCTCAAAGGCACGATGATCTGGGCATTTAGCAACTTCTTTACCTCTCTCTCCATGATAGGAAACAACATAGGATTGATCTGTCTTAGTTTCTTCCTAAATGGATTTGCCTCCTTTTTCAATGGGATTTTATGCTCAATGACAGAGGTGTCATACATTTTGAGGTATTTATAGGTCCAGGCAAAAACATCCGCAAATTCCCTCAATAATTTAGCGTATTTGACCCTCTACTCCTTTGTCAGGATGCTTGAAAATTTGACGAACTTTGGTTCATTCTCGGTGCCAATGTTGCACTCAGTTGTATCAACATCCTCATTTGAGGTTTTCCCCTTTATTGCCACATCATTTCTATCAAAAATCCTTTCCAAAGGAACCAATCCCTTTGGAATATGATTGCTTGACAACTGCACAATGTCACGCTTTGCAATCTTACTCAAAAAATCACCAGCATCAAGTTTTTCTTCAGAAATAGGGTCTTGATCAATATGCAGTGCTGAAAATTCTTCAACAGTCTCCAGGAATCTTTTGATCTCAAGATCATCCTCAAACACCTTCCAATGTTTGACATTGTTAGGTATGGAGGTCTTGTAATTTACTTCTATAGCATATTTGAGTTTGGGTGGCAGGGGCACTTTGAAATTTCTTGCTGATGTAGCCAGAGAATCAACCATTGTGTTCTTCTCTCTTGGAACGAATGAAATGTTGAATGCTGAGAAGAAACTGTCGATTAGGTCCCATACCTGATTCCTGTAACTCCTGAGCCGAGGATTCTTGGAATGATAAGCATTTTTTATCTGCTGGACTATCAATTTTGCATCTCTGAACACTGCTACCTCTTCAATTCCCATTTCCTTTGCAACCCTTAAACCTAAAAAACGAGCTTCATATTTTGCCACATTGTTGGTTGTTTCAAACTCTAGCTTGTATGATAGAGATATGGTTTCCTAAGTAGGTGACACAAAAACCACTCTGGCACCAACACCTTCCTTGGAAGAAGCTCCATCAAAGAACATTTTCCAGACAGAGGTGGTGGGGCAGGAATTTTCATGAGAAGTAGAGAGTTTTTTTTCTGAGTTTTAGAGGAGGCTCAGGAGCATTAGTGAGCTGCAGTAAACTGGAACCCAAATTAGTGTCAAGAGAAAAGATAGGATGGTTGGTAGGATTGGTTTTGTCACTGATTATGTAGGCCAATTGGGCTTCTCTGTACAGTATCCTATGTTCCTCCCCAAACACTGGAATAGTAGCATAGGTGAGGTCCATTTGCAGGGTTCCCCCAAGTATTTTTATCCAGGATCTTGATAACAACATACCAAACTTGGGGGGAACATCTACCACTACAATGTCCATGACCACACTTTTCATGGGCAGCTGAAAAAGGGTCGCAACCATATCTTTAATGACTCCTAGACATTGGACTTTCCTAGAGTCAAAGGAATAGAGGTCATGATAGGCTCTGGTGACTTCTAGTCCTAATTCTTCTATGACAGTTTTGGGCATGAGGTTGTGGGAAGCCCCTGAATCCATCAAACAGTTGTACAACACCTTGTCATGTATGTTCAAGGATGTGTAGAAGGGAGGGGATGAATCATTTATGTCTTCTACCATAGGACCTAGGATGACTGCAGACTTTTCATATTGCAAATTGATTGATTTTATGGGGTGGCATGAGGGTTCAGACTATAATAGCTCGGAGAGGTGTTTTTTGAACACTTCATGTTTGACCAGTTCAGAGAGGGGTACATGGATTCAGATTTTTTGAATTTCATGCTCAAAGTTAAAAGAGGATGCGAGCTTTGGGATCTCCCTTACTTCAGGAACATGAATCTGGACCATTGGAGAGAGGGGTTGGGCCTTCTTACCTTTGTTGTTGTTTGCTACGTCATTAGCAGGTTTCTCTATTCTAGTAAGCTGTTCAGGAATGTCAGGTGCTCCTGTCTTCTTCTTGGATCTTAGGTTATAATTATTTTGGCTACTACTAGCCTTGTCTTCCTTACTTAGCTCATTCAGTTGACTTTCCATGAGAGAATCCTCGTATGGTGATTGAGTGAGTTGAGGAAAAGGAGAAGTATCTCCAAAATAGTGGATTTTAGGATCAAGCCCGTCTATTTCCCCTTCTTCATCATTAGTTACAAAATTATTTTGAAGGGGAGCCTGAATCCTCTGATCTTCTTTATCTCTTCCCCTCTGGTCCCTTTGCATCATCTGGGGAGCATTATTATTCGACCTCCTAAAATTTCCTTTGTTTTCGACATTTTGATGATTTTTGTATGTTTGCTTCCCCTCCACCTTCATTTTCTCCATCTCTACAGACAAAGACTTCACTATCTTGGTCTATTCATCTACTTGAGGGTGAGGCATAGAGGGGCCAGAAGTCGAGGCTTCAAATCTTCCATTTCTCCTGTCTACATCAGTCTTATTTCTGAGTCTGTCAACTGCCAATACATTAGATTCCACTTCTATGGCCGCATCTTTCATTTGAGCTAGGGAGGTAGCCCTTCTCTCTCTCAACAAAAGGAAGAAGTCAGGGTCAAATGCATTCACATAAGATATTTTAGTAGAGGCTTCTGTGGGTTTTATCTCAGCAGGGATCTTATTATACATCTTATTGAATCTTTTGGAGAAGTTAGAGACATACTCTCCTTCCTTTTTCTTCAAGGAACCAAATCTGTCATGTAATACATGAAATCTTTTTTATCTCCCCACTGTCTCAGGAAAGCATTATCTAGAGCTTCAATCCCAGCAATAGATCCAGGAACCAATCTCCTAAACCATTTCCTCACCTCACCATCAAGGCTCTGGACGAAGACTCTCATCCAAACATCTTCATTTTCAATGTTAAGGTTGTATGCATAACTGTAGAAGGCAACAAGGTGCTCTTCAATAGTTATTTCCTCTTCTCTAGTGAATTTAGGCATCTATTTCAAGTAATCTCCAGCAGGGAGAGGATTCATGGGCTGAGGTAAAATTAAGGGGGCATATATGGTAGCCACTATGGCATCCATTCTGTTTACAGGGGGATTAGCACCCACCATAGGGACAATAGGTGTAGGAGAACCAGGAGGAGACGAGGTTTGAACCGAAAAGGCATGAACTGAGCTTATAGGAAGGAAGGGGAACACCAGGGAATTTGGAGAACAATCTTGAGGGCTAAAAGGAATAGAAGTTTCCCTTTCTTTAGTAGAAGTAGTAATAGGAGAAGGGGTGGTAAAACTCGGGGTAGAAAGATCTTCTGAGGTGTTGGGCCTGAATCAGGGTACCACCTCGGGGGAGAGGGGAGTGACAATATTTTCTCCTTCCAATTCAAGACCAGGAGGAGAAAAATCGGTAGGAACACTCACAAAATTTAAACTATGGGAAACTCCAACATATGGTAACAAAACATAATGAGATGCAGGCATTGGAGTTTCTATAGAATCATGAAAATCATCAGAAATAGCTGGTTTAGCAGTAGAATTACCTCCTCCAAAGGCCTTTCTCTTTCTGATAATGTTCTTTGGGTCGTCTTCAGGTGGCGCTAAAGGCAACTGAGAAGTAGACCTTGTATTTCTGCCTCTAGAAGCCACGACTGAAACAATGGAGTCACCTGTGGGTTTGCATCAATGGAGTCACTCCAGTGGAGTCACCTTAGTGGAGTCGCCAAGTGCACAGTAGCAATTTCAATAGTTCTGATATCCGATGCACCTTCAGAATCAGTTAATCGTTGTCATTCAATCCCGGGGAAAATATTCAACTTCGTCCCTGGCAACGGTGCTATAAATGTTAGTGTCAGAAGTCACTCCTGGATTGCAGCAGGAGCAGAGCCCAACCCACATCAGTTTTAGGTCACAAATAATTTAATGGGGGTAGTCGAATGGATAGAGACCGAGGAAGATATCGCTTTACTCATAAAACCAGGCCTGGCATGCAAGAACAGGTGAGGTCTTGATGTAACTTTTGTTAGTAGGTTGAGTATAAAATGAGTAGAGGGAAGACTTGGTAGGATAAGTGAACAAGACTGCTCTGGGCATCAGACCTTCCATTAGCTTGAGGAGGAAAAACTCAGAAGACAAGATCCTCTTGGTTCAGAGTTTCAGGGAACTGAAAGGTGACTTGACTGGATCTTCCAATTCCAAGTCATTCAGCGCTGAGAAAATACAAGAACTGATTAGAAACGGTGCAACTATCACAATGATCAAACATACATCATACTATAACAACGCAACTCGACTCGATCCTCCAATTTCGAGCTATTCTAACACAGTGTTAACAAAGAGATGAAAATAGGCTGACATTCATTAGACAAGAAGTCTCAAGTGCCAATACATAACCAGAGCAACCAGTGCTTCATCAAAACTTTACAATCAGGAGCCTAGCTCAACCATCGACCCTTTCAACAATGGAAAAATTTCCTACATATACTCAAAGAAAAACAACAACAACAAAAACGAGACACTACATTGAAAACATTGCGTCTGCATGTCTACTGACAGTCTATGCATGCAATCTTTTGAATGATCATGTACTTATGTCAGATGTGATCAGACTCCTGGAAGTCCTGTGAATGAAATGACAAGCCTTTAATCCTTTTCTGGACTTTCCATTTATGGTGGAGACGATGTCTAACCACCACCAAAAACTTTAATAACTGCCTCCTTCAGATCGGGAACAACCCTGGTCAACTCTGCCTTTTGTTACGTGGAGGTCTTCTCACGGTGCCACCTGGATCCACCAATTGACTGCTTGGAAAGACTTGTAGGTAGGTGCGATGAATGGGGAACATGATGGGAAGCGGTGCATGAACAAAGGTCAGGCGGGGATGTTTTGACATGCTTTACATGGAAGTAGGAAGTGAAGTGGCCAAGGAGGTGACGGGGGCGAGACACATGGAAGGAGGCAGGAGGGTGATAAACGAAAGGAGAAAAGGTGATGGGATATGATTGGTCGAGGGAGGACACATAGATTATGGCGGGACGATGTGGAAGGGAGAGGGACAGATGTTGAAATATGAGAGGGAGCGAAAGGGAAAGGGCCATGCCACGAGGATGAGTGGAGAATAAATGGCAGGGGAGAGGGAGGAAGTAGGAGGCAAGAGGAGGTGGGAAATGGTTTACCAGACGGGGGTATATGACATAGGAGGTGACATGATAGGAGGGGGTCCCTGACAAAAGCACACCATTTCGGACCCCCCCCCCAACCCTCCTCTATTAATGGAAGAATGGCAAAGGGGGTCCAGAATCATTTGTGCGTCATAGATCTAGGTGCCCCAATCTTGACCGTTGAGAGATGTACACCAAATTATGGACCACCCCCCTCTCTTTAAAGGTAGAATGGCAAGGGGGCTCTGGAATGGAACTTCTGCCGCAGATTTGGGCACGCAGATCTTGGCCATCCAGATCTATGTGTTCATTAAAATAATGCGCCTGCCTAGAAAACTTTGGGATAAATGGGTTTTTAGCCCAACTCCTGACCTTGTTTTTTCCCAAGGGGACGTTTCTTTTAGGAAAATACCCCATACATGATTATGTGCTAACACCTTCTATTTTTCATTTTGGAAGGATTTTTTTTCAATATTTTTATCATTCTCCATATCCTCATTGCGAACGGAGAATATTTTTCACCCATACAAAATATTATAACTTTCTACTTTTGTTTGCATACTTCTAAACATTTCCTTTAAATAAATTCTTGTTTTTTAGTCATTTAGTTTTTCTTAGAACATTTTTATAAAGGTCTCAATATAAAATTGTTGTAATCATATTTTTTATGAATGAATGTGAGGTTATGTTTTTATTTTTTTTGAGGATTACTAAATATTTTTTCTTGTTTATTTTTTTTTGAACATACAGTTATGGATAATGAAAATGCATCTAAGTTTATTTCAACATTACATGATATCACATCTCAAGAACAATTTATTATTGGTATTCAAGATATGATAACTAGGAGAACTGGAACTCCTACACACCTTTTCCATGATACTCTGCAATGTTTAGCTAAATTGAAGGAAATGGTTCATGCATTTCAACATGTTTATGATAGGGAAGTTGGCAGAAAGATACAAAGAGAATGGCTCCAAAGACAAAGGGGTCATCAAGTTAATGTTGATGTTAATTGGTGTTGTATCTGTCATAAGTCTGGTTGTATTTTGGAATAATTATTTATGTTATGTTCACCTTTTAAGAGAGTTTTAAAATTGTTGTATTTTGGATACTATATTTTATGTACTTAAAACCTTCACATTTTTTAATTAAATTTTCTTTTATTTTAACAACATCGACAACAAATTTTATCAGATTGTTCATAAGTCTACCTATTCAATAATTACTATTCATATGTTGAAATGTCACATATTTATTCAAATGTCTACACCAAACATAACCTTTATTAACCTTCAAATGTTCATATGTGTCATTGAAAACAACTTAATCAATTTATTACTTTTTAATTGTCATAGTATAATTTATATAAAATTCCTTTTTCTTTCACACATGTGAACAATACATTATTTTCAATCATGTTATTTATTTTTTTACATTATAATTGTCTCAATATGGAAAAATATAGAAGTTTACCTCTAAATTAATGAATGTTAAACATAATCTCATGGATTTATAATATTTTATTTTATGTGAACATCTCGGAGGTGTAAAATATTGATGTCAACCTCATAAAATTGGTATTGTTCATAATTTGCCAGACATACATTTTTTTAGTACACTGCAAGACCAACTTCAAACTTATCATTTTTTTCCTGTAAAACCTCTCAAATAATATTTAGTCCATCAATTTTTTTCTTTTAAATAACAACACTTTTCTTTACCCAAGTATATACTTCTTCATTTCACAATATTACGCTTAAGAAAATAAATATATTTATATAACCCTCAATGTATTAATACATCAATATTTTAATACCCCATCGTACTAAATCATTATTAACATATTTTTTCTAATATACTTATTCATTACCTCAATGTACTGAAACATTATTAATGTATTTTTACTAATGTATTATTGTATTAATATTTTGATGTACGTTTTTAAGAATGTATTATTAATTTCTTTATAGCTTATTAGTGTATGGATGTTTGATTAATATATTGAGGATTATGTTATAAAATGTATAAATGTATTTTTACATTGACAGTTATATCTTAAAATTTATAAATGTATTTTTACTAATTAATTAATATTCATACATAACATTGTAGATTAATGTTTTAATAATTTTATTTATAAACACATTAGTGTTTTCCATAATTTAATACTTTAACACATTAATGTCTTTATTAAATTTTATGTATTAATTTATATAATCCTTAATGAAAGCCATAAATTTATAAAACCCTCAAGGAAAAGCTTAAATTTATACAACCCTGCATGTAATGTTGCAATGTCACTAAATCTGGTATTTCATTCCATGCACATCACAATGCGACGTTCATGCAAAAACCTTGTTATGTTACAAAACTCTTCCCTTTGTCGCATTGCAACGAACTTCGTAATGTCTCAATTTTATATATTAATTTCTATAATCCTTGATGAAAGCCATAAATTTTTAAAACCCTCAAGGAAAAACTTAAATTTATACAACCCTGCATGTAATGTTGCAATGCCACTAAATCTGGTATTTCATTCCATGCACATCACATTGTGACGTTCATGCAAAAACCTTGTTATGTTACAAAACTCTTCCCTTTGTCACATTGCATCGAACTTCGTAACATCTCAATTTTTTATATTAATTTCTATAATCCTTAATGAAAGACATAATTTTATAAAACCCTCAAGGGAAAACTTAAATTTATACGACCCTCCATGTAATGTTGCAATGTCACTAAATCTTGTATTTCATTCCATGCACATAACAATGTGACGTTCATGCAAAAACCTTGTTCTGTTACAAGACTCTTCCCTTTGTCACGTTGCAACGAACTTTGTAACGTCTCAATTTCATATATTAATTTCTATAATCCTTAATGAAAGCCATAAATTTATAAAACCCTCAAGGAAAATATTAAATTTATACGACCCTCCATGCAATGTTGCAATGTCACTAAATCTTGTATTTCATTCCATGCACATAACAATGTGGCGTTCATGAAAAAACCTTGTTCTGTTACAAAACTCTTCCCTTTGTCACATCACAACAAACTTTGTAACGTCTCAAATATATATATTAATTTCTATAATCCTTAATGAAAGCCATAAATTTGTAAAACCTTCAAGGAAAAACTTAAATTTATCAACCCTGCATGTAATGTTGCAATGTCACAAAATCTTGTATTTCATTCCATGCACATCACAATGTGGCGTGCATGCAAAAACCTTCTTATGTTACAAAACACTTCCCTTTGTCACATTGCAACGAACTTCGTAACATCTCAATTTTACGTACATAGAGATGATGTTGCTATATATTGTTGTTGTGGCATTCTTACAAAAACCTTGTTATGTTTGAATTAATGTATTGTTATGTGACGTTCATACTTATACCTTGTTATGTTACATAACTCTTTCCTTTCTGACATTTCAATTAACGTATTGTTGCCTGATGTTCATGCAAAAACCTTTTTATGTTACAAAACTCTTCCATTTGTCACATTGCAATGAACTTCGTAACGTCTCAATTTTATATATTAATTTCTATAATCCTTAATGAAAG
>ML782159.1:408016-421018 GCA_009831015.1 Picea engelmannii | reverse complement strand
ACCAACGCCCAGTTTCACTATGGAGCTCGTGAGAATTTGTTCTTATCTTAGCAATGCTTATTTTTTTCTTTACACTTGGCAAAACAGATAGATAATTTTGATCTTCTAGATTAGGGTTGATTACATCTTTATAATACCTTAATATTATAACTTATAAATAGAATTAATGTTTAAATTATTTACTACATTTAATACTTGAACATTGAATATATTAATGTATTAATGTATTTAGTATTTAATATATTCATTTATATATTATTTAAATAATACATTAATCTATTATATATCATTAATTATTTAATACATTAATTTATATATCATTAATGTATTATTTAAATAATACATTAATTTATTATAAGTACATTAATTTTGTTTATGCTATTATTAATTATTTAATACATTCATTTATATATCATTAATGTATTATTTAAATAATAACTTAATTTATTATAAGTACATTCATTTTGTTTATGCTATAATGTATTATAAATATTTTTTTTACTTTATTCGTGAATTATTAATATTCTATTATAAATGTTTTTCTATAGTGTATTATAAATGTTTTATTTTATTTTATTCATGAATTGTTAATTTTCTATTATAAATGTTTTTTTAACTTTATTCGTGTATTATTAATGCTTTATTAATTTGATGTATTATTGTATTTTTATTATTTTAGTAATGCATTTATTTTATTTTATTCATGAATTGTTAATATTCTATTATAAATGTTTTTTAACTTTATTCGTGTATTATTAATGCTTTATTAATTTGATATATTATTGTATTTTTATTATTTTAATAATGTATTTATTTTGTTATTACTTTCTTATTATTACATATAATATATTATTATTATTATTATTTACATTATTATAAATACATTTAATGTGTTTATGCTATAATATATTATAAATGTTTTTTTACTTTTTTCATGCTTTATTAATGTTATCTATTATTATATTTTTATAAACTTTAGTACTTTCTTAATTTATATATGTTTTATTAAACTATTATTAATTAACTAATTCTATTTTTTTAACAATATATTAATTTATACATTAATTATTAGATTTTACTATTAAAATATTTATTAAATTACATGTTATATTTATTCATTACTTTATATATTAATATATTAATATTTAATTTTTACATTAGATTAAAGTATTAATTAATTAATACATTAATATTTTTCTACATTTATTATGTAATAGTACATTAGTGCATTTATATATTATTAATGCATTCTTACTTCATGCTAAATTAATTTATAATTTATAAATAATTTTTATTTATTATTAATAATCAATTAATAACTAATAATTAAATTATTATTAGTGCATTTAATACTGGAAAACATTAATGTATTTAATACTACTTGAACACATTGTTGTATTTTTTATTTTATATATTAATTTATATAAGATTAATTTATATTATTTAAATAATACATTAATAATGTTTTTATCTTATAATATATTTATCTGATTATATATTATAAATATATTTTTCTTTATTCCTGTATTATTAATATTTTATTATTTTAATGTACTATTAATATTTTTTTGACACTTTCTTAATAATACTTTAATATTTTATTATGTTTTATAGATATATTTATTAATAATACTTTAATTTTTTAATAATTTATACTTACTTTATAATTGTATTAATTAATTAACAATTTTTTTTTATGACCAACTTACAAATGTATTTTTATTAATTAATTAATATAAAAATGTATTACATTATAGATTAATGTTTTAATACTTTAATTTATAAATTGCTTTAATGTTATAATTATTTATACATTTAACACTTTACACATAGATTAATGTTTTAATACTTTAATTTATAAATTGCATTAATGTTTTAATTTTTTATACACTTAATACTTAACACATTAATATATTTAATATTTTATACATTTATTTATATATCATTAATGTATCATTTAAATAATACATTAATCTATTATAAATACATTAATGTGTTTATCTTATGATGTATTTTAAATCTATTTTTATTTTATTCATGCATTATTAATACTTTATTAATGTTATGTATCATTGTATTTTTTGAAATTTTAATACTTTATTAATGTATATATGTTTTGTTATATTGTTTTATGACAGAACTTGCATATGATAAACTTTTTTCTTGTCGTCTGAACGATGGGCGGCATGGTGAGCAAATGCATGCGGAGCCCTTCCGACTTCCTGGTTCCTGTGGCTAGGGTTTAACCCCGACCGCCCTGTGTGTGCAGGGCTTTTTGCAAGTTCAGCAATGGAGGCTACGTCTTTTGTCGGAGATCTTGGCCTTTCTTTTCCAASTTTCGGTTCTGCCTTGCATTTTGGTGGGCCGATGTGGTGTCCATCAAAGGGATCTTCCCCTGCTACGGATGTCTTCCAGGGAAGCTCATTCCAGGCCCTTGTCAAGAAGAAATTAAAACCCTCGTCAAGCTTAGTGMATGAGGCTCCGATGCCTACCATCTCTCTGAAGAAGGACATTATCTCTAAATTAGCCCGTCTCAGCTCCACGACACTCATCTGTCATTTTAATGGCCTTTGGCCTCGTCTTGTCGATCTTCAYGATTGGATTTCGATATCCTAGGTGCTAGATCTGAAAGGTGATGTCTTCATTCACCCTTGTGCTCGAGGTTTTTTCATTGTTGAGTTTTATCTTAAAGAAGTTAGAGATTTAATCTTTAGCTCTGACCCCTGGTTTCCTGAAACCCTGGACTCCTTCTTTTGACCCTTCAAAAGACTCGTTGTCTTCAACCCCTGTTTGGGTTAGACTCCCAAAATTCCCCCTGCATCTTTGGGGCCTCTCTTCTGTCCGCTCCATCGGGAATGCTCTAGGAGGGTTCCATTACAGATGCCCTCAAACAGAAAAATACAACATTTGTACGTATGTTAGGATCTATGTAGAAATGGATTTCAGCAAAGGGTTTCCGACCAAAATCAATATGACAGGAGATAATTACTCGTGGACGCAAAAACTGGATTATGAAAAAATAACTTTACAATGTTGAGCGTGTTTTTCCATGGGACATTTGGCAACCCAATGTCCCAGGGGCCTTGCGAAAGCCAAAAAACAAAGAAAATCAACTTGGTGGGTTGGATCCCACATTGATCATCAACTAATATCCAAGGATGTTTCTTCATCTTATGACATTCCTGTGGAAGGGATCAAGGAGGCTCAAGCTAGCTCCTCTCCCTCCATTAGGGAGTCTCCAAATCCAATCCCTACTTTGGATGGCTCAAAATATGAAATAGAGGAGCTCAATGGCACTTCAAAGATAAAAAAACATCCCGAAAGGAAGCTAGAAACACCTCGGAAGCTCGCAAAAAAAGAGGCTTTGGATTCTCCAGATTTGGGCAAAGTTAGGAAGGATATCCCCAACTTCATCCCTTTAGAATATTGGGCAGATGAGGTTATCAAAGCTGAAGCATTAGTGGTTCAAGATAAGGTAGCTGAGAGTTCGGTCCAGGAAAAGCAAGAAGATCCATTTCAAGACAACCCAGAAATCATAGGCACCTCAAATTCAAATGGGTGGATAGAAGTTGGAAAGAAGGAAAAAATACATGCACCCTCTCAACCAATGGTCACACGAAGCCAAGCTCACAAGTCAACTAAAAAGACGGGCACTTCCCTAACAAGATAATTTAAGAAGATAAGATTAGATCTCGTGAGTAGAATCACTGAAAAACTCCTTGTAGTAAGCCTCTGATGAAAATTATGTAGCTGGTCTCCTATACCAGCATCCTCTTTTGTACTTAGCGACCTCGGTCACACCTTTTATATATAATTTTTTTTCAGTTTTTGTTAAAAAAAATGTATATATGTTTTATTAAACAATTAATAATTGACTAATTTTAATAATTTAACAATCTATTAATTTATACTTTTATTAATAGATTTCACTCTTAAGATATTTATTAAATTACAGGTTACATTAATACATTATATTATACATTAATATATTGATACTTTATTTACGCATTGTATTTATACATTATTAATGTTTTCTTACTTTATTTTATATAATGCATTATTAATGTATTATTTTAGCAATGTCATTATTTTTTATTACTTTCTTATTATTACATGTAATACTTTATTATTATTATTATTATTAACTTTATTAAATACTTTGCTATTTACTATTTTATTTTTGCTAAATTAATTTAAAATCTATAAATATATTTTTAATAATTAATAATTAATAATTTAATTATTATTAATTAATAAATATTTTTAATAAATTAATTTAAAATCTATAAATATATTTTTAATAATTGATAATTAATCATTTAATTATTATTAATTAATAATTTATTTATTTTTTTGTTTGTTAATTTGTGTGGAACCTGTTGGCTACGCGATTAACCTGTGGCTTGAGAAACCGCGACTCAGGGGCATCTAAGCCATGAAAATCACCTGGGGATCGCACCCGGCCTGAGCCACACCAACCCTTAACATGGTTGGATTTTTTGTCCCCGCAGGTTTCGAACCGGTGACTTTAACATCACAGAGTGGCTTAACAACACACTCTGTCACCGACTGTCCTACACCTCGGGGACTATTAATTAATAAATATTACTATATAATTTCTAATTAATTAATTTTTAATAATTAAATAAACATTTTTAATAATTAAATAAAATATTATCACTATTTAATAATTTTTAATAATTAAATAATAATTTATTATTATTAAATTATTTAATTTATATGAATATTAACTAAATTATTAATTATTTTATTTTAAATAATAATTAAGTAATTGCTGGTTGTAGCAGGGAAGACATGACTTTCAAGCCGAGTGACAAGAAGGAGGCCGAGACCGAGGATATGTTTCCAACCTGCGTCGTGGAGGAGGATCTGTCAATAGGGGACCTGCCTAGTGTTGAGAAGCCCCGCGCCATGGAGACGACCAGCCAGGAGAGTACCAAATGCTTTTCGGCTAAGGAAGACGACTTCCCCGGCTGCATTGTCGAAGAAATTCCCTGGCCGGGAGTCTCGCAAGCAGCTAGTGCCATGGGGACTGTGGAGGCAGATATTGAAGCGGTGCAGAGGAAGCTCGCGGTTGGCATTGGTGAGGCATTGGAATTGAAGTTTGCTCCCCCTAGTGGCTTGGGTGGTGGAACGCATGGATCTCTCCTCAGCGACGAGCACCTGGCCTTGCTGTTCGAGCTCCGAGGCCACATGTCGGACTTGGAACATAGGGCCCTCCTCATGGGCCAGCGCATGGACCTGCTCCTCAATGCGTTCTCCGGGGCTCCAGCTAAGCGGAAGTTCCCCCTGTGCGCGTAGGCTTTTTCCATTCCGGCGGCTAGAGGAAGCGTAACGTCACCGGGTGCCTAGGTTCTTATAATTTCCTGGTTTTTAGTTTTATGGTGTAAATGTTTTATGTTCATCTGGACCACAAGAATCTGTCCTGGTTTCCTCCGGGCAGGACAGATGCTTCTATGCTTCTTCTCTTTATGTATTATCGTATAACTGCTACTTGCTTCCCACTTATGCTGGTTTCCGGATACCGACAACATTTTTGGTGACTATAGCCATGCCACTGTATATTTTGTCAAAGTTTTGTGCTAATCTAATATAGCATGTACTACTCCTTTTTTATTTAAAAAAAAATAATAATTAAGTAATTGCTAAATAATACTTAATTATTACATTTAAATTGTATAAATATGTTTATGGTTGTGCCCATGCATGCAGACCGTCAATTAGCAACAACCACATTTATGTAAAAAGTGGTTTTACAATTAATGGCGTCGATCACGTATATCAACCACTTTTTACATAAATGTGGTTCTTGCTAGTCTTATTATATCTTCCCACTTGTCTCTTCTTTCAATGTCTTCCTGAATCTTGATAATAAGAATAAACAATAAACATGGGTGTGACCGACCTTTCACAAGATCTATTTTATTTCATATTAGGAAACATTAGTAGTCTCTATTTAAAAAAATAAATCCAAAATAATTTAGTAATATTTATTATTTCATTATATTAATAACGATAATTATTTCAAATTTCACAATCCATAACTTTTATTATTATTTTTAAAACAACTATTCTAACTATTTTTCATTGGATGTATGCATAATTGAGGCATACACAAAATTGGAACCTCTTGTTTGGTGATTTTCAAAATTGAAACTGTGCAAGCTCCTATATCAAGGTAATTTGTTAACCTTTTATGTTTATGTTTTTAATGGTGTTGTATTCCATGTGAAAGAGTTTAATGATGTTATGTTAAATGCAATTTCATAATAATTTTATGTTGTGTCTGGGATTCTTTTTGTATTTACAATAAAAATGAACAAAAACACATATGACACATAATATTTAAATGATGAACTGGATAAACAATTTTAAGAAGAATTTACTTGACAGGTAGAAGTTCTCGTCAAATTTATACTTTGGGGGGAGTTTTTGGACGTGAAGGTATGTAAAATCTCGTGCAAATCCAAGTCCAAAAAATACTATCAAATACATTCTAGATTCGTAGGATCTTTCCGGTGTCTACAATGATGAAAAATCTCTTGCACTTTAAACTCCGAATTCATGGGAACCATCCATATAATGGTGAGAGACTTTATAAATGCATTGGGATTGAAGGATAGACCAATTATTTTCCTTGGCATATATTTTTTCAAATGACCATGATGAAGGCCATTCATCTAAAATCCGACACTTTGTGAAACTATAACTCAAGGAATTATGAACAAAGGTGTCATTAAAACAGATCGTAGTCGAATTTGTGAGCATTAGCATTGGAACTGCCATCACGCACATCATCTCTTTGCATATAGACAATGATTGATGAATTTCTCTGCATATAGACAATGATTGAGGATTTTCTCTTGCAAAGTGTGCTTTTAGTATTTAATTGTTCGAAAAACCCTTATACCTAGACCATCATTCCAAAGAGGCTTCTACAATAGTTCCATTATCTCACTAAATGCGATAAACCTTTAAAATGTTTTTTTGGTGGTTGGATGTGCAATAGAAAATGTGAATAATGTTATTCATCTCTTATTTCATTCAACTAACATAGATCCATCGATTTTATTTTTGGTCGAATCACTCGCCAGGCTCCATCTAACTTCCCTATCCCTTGGAGATGAATATATGGACATCAAAGCATATTTGTAACCCTAATTTTATAGGAATGTTTGGCAACCTCTTGAAGAACATCGCTATTATTGAATGATGTAATTTCTCCCTTATTACTTGTTTGACTAAAACAACTAGATGAATAGGCATATTAATTGCATATAGATAAGATAGGTGAAGTTGCATTTATTAGGTAGGTGAAGGATGGAGAATTCTAGAGAAATATCTCATCTCATGTATTTTGATTTTAGTTTTCTATGTGAATGTGAAGAAGAGATCAACATCTCCATTGTTGTGTGTGTGGATACTTTGTTATGTGAATTCTTCCCTCTACTTGAACTTGAACATGGTATCATAGTAGGAGTAAGACTCTTCGAAGATTGGAGAGCAATTTGCAAGCTACTAAAGAGAAGTTTGAAGCTTGATCAACCCACAACATGAGCATAAGTATTTGAGGGCTTTATGGTGCTAAGATTTGAGGAAAAATGTGATCTAGATTTTATGAGCAGAACGAAATGACTATAGATTATTAACAGATGTTTAACACAGAATAACAGAGATACAATAAAATTGGTTTTCTATTCAATAAGGAAATAAGCTGAAACTGTAAAATGCAGCGGAAAACAAGCTTGTTGGAATGGTGGCAACTTATCTCTGAGAAGAGATGTGATGGTTGCGCTCATTCGCAAGGAGATGAGTAAAATAAGGCTCTGAAGGCCTTTTTACAATAAACATGAATGCCAAACCCCTAGACATCCAAAAACCTAACCCTAGGATATGAAGTGCCAAAATTCATGTGGGCCCCATTTGGGTAACGTAGTACATCAACTTCTCGGGGTCGTAACATTTGCATACGATCTCTGTTTTAGGCGTATGATAGCCCATTGGAAAGATATATCCGAGGACTAAAACTTTTGAACAAAATTTAGGCATATTATAGCCCATTGGAAATATCTATCCAAGGACTACAATGGCTCCGAAAGTTCATGACCCAAAAAACTGCTAAAAATAGTAAATTACCAAAATTGTCAAAAAGCTATTTCGAGCCAACTGGAAAAGGTGGGTGGCCACCGATATCCACCTGGAAAAAATCTCTTCGAAAAATTGCATTTTAGAGCTTGGTCACGACCTACCTTTGTACACAGTGAGACCAGACTCTTTCGTTCACCCATAGATAGTTTAGGAGGAGTGACCAAGATTTTTCGGTCACCCGGTTGTTGAGATCTCAATACACCCTAAAAAAAGCCTTTGCCAAAATTTACTTTTTGGGTACCACTTAATCTTTTGGTAGTGTCTATTTCAGAAGAATGTTGTTTTCACCTATCGTTGTTTTCTGCAAGCTCTCCTTGACTCTTTAAAATTTTCCATGAACATGTCTAAACCATCATAACTTAAAGGATTAACTTTTGATTAAAGAATCAACGACTAAATCGTTTCACCCGATGCATCCAAAATTCGGCACCTGGAAGAATCAGAGATGAAAGAAAATCGTCCCAGAAAACTAAGGACGTCGATCGCCGATTTTTGTTGGCGTCGGTAAAAAGGGAGTTGTTCTTTCATGATAAGAATTGCACAAGAAATTTGTTGATGAACGATTTCATTCGGCATCAGCAAAACATGAAAGGAAGTAGTTGTTTGCGGGGAAAGGGAGGAATCGCTGACAGTCGACCCCGTAAAAACATCTCGACATAGACGACTTGTGAGGAACCAAACTCGTAACGAGCATAAAAAAATTTCCAGACCATCGACTCCTGAAACATTTCAGCATCGACGCTTTTCCAAGAAGCTATCCAAAGGAACATGATGCAATAAAATCGCTGACGGCCGATCCCGTAAAAACATATCGGCATCGGTGATTCCTAGGCTTGGTTAGGAAGCACGTAACTGAAAGAAGGTTACCACCTCTGTTGGCACTCGTGAGTCAAGTCACCAGTCTTTACCCACCACGTATCATGTCAGAACCATCCGACGAAAGTAGTCGACGATGGCAGTTTTGTTTTGTAAAAAGGCATCAACAAAAACTCCCGTAGCTCTGTGCCAATCCCTGACTTCCCCATTCAGAAAATAACACGATGGGATGTTTTATCTCTAAGATACATTGGATACGATGGATTTAATTAATTAATTAATTCCAAGATCGCACATTAGTTTCTAATTTGTGCACAAAGAGAAATGACTGTTTTAACCTGTAGATACAATGCATCTCCCTCCGCGCCTCTACTGTCAACCTACCTAAAATTGATTACAAAGATTTGGTGGTAAGTAGTTTTAAATTTCATCCCATTACTTGTATTAACAACTTGATGCGATTGATAAGTTCTCTCTCATTATATTACCCTAAATTATTATGAGCCAGATCATTCTGCATGAAAAGAAGTCCATAACATCCAGAGGAGCGAGATGAATGACCCAGAGAAAACTTCCAAGGTATAGTGAGTATTAAGAAATAGAGTTTAGCAAGCATACATGTATGTACCAGTCTGGTTTTTGTTGTTTCCACCTCACATGTGAATTAGGATCTAATATTACTCTATGTGCTAGTCCTAATTGAGCGTCTTTGGTTGCAGGAACAATGCCTCTGAAGAAACCTACCACTAGGAAATCTCCTAGAGTCCCAAAGCTGCAAGAATCAGAAGCAGGAGAGGGCTCCTCCCCAACCATTGCAAGAAAATTGGAATTCACTTCCAAACCAGAGCCCATCATCAAGACGATCACCAAAGAAGCCTTCGCTTAGCCCCCAGCCTTTGGGGACACAGAGGAAAACATTGGGACCAAGACAAAATTCCCGCGATGGGAAGAACTGTTCAAGGAAATCAAGCATGAAGAATTCCCCGAATATGCCCCGCATAGATATCCTGACACAAGGAAGCTGGACGAGGAGGTCTTTGTCAACATCCACAAGGCTTACCTACACATGGTGACGAGCAGGACTCCGGTATTCCCTTGCATCGAGCTTTTGAAATGGCTCATTGATCACACTGATGCACAAAAGTGCATAATTAATGATGATAATGGTCAAATCACCGGGGTTTTCGTCCCAGTAGAAGTCCAAAAGTATTACAAGCTCAGAGAGCTAATTGAACATTTGAGCACGGATTTTGTTGTGAAGTTTTATCAGAAGAACGACACCAGCAAAATCATGGCATCCTGGTGGAAAGAAGAAAAAAAATTCACCAACCGAAACTTCGGCTGGTACACGACGGCCAACCTTAGACAACCTTATATCTATCTGATGGCTCTCCTTTACCGGTTGCATGGAGAGAAAGATTGTTCCATATTTTCGGAGGCATGGATGCCTTTGTCTTATACTGTCGCCATATCTGGAACAAGCTTCAACTGGGGTGCTATCATCTCCAAACAGCTTAGCACCTACATTCTACAGGCTCAACAGCCGAAGGAAGGAGAAACTCCTGCCTTCTACATGGTGTCTTATCTATTGGATGTCATTTGTGCAAGAAATTCCTTTGCCGAAATGAACCTGAGTTGGCACACTTCCGAGCTCCCAGTCCATGTCTACTTCGAAATCTTGTCGGAGAACAGGTATAAAAGATTCTACTCTCTCATTTGCAACCAATTTATCGCACCTATTCATTTTTTACTATTCAAGAAAGAGTGCCCAAGGCTGTCTGATGCAGCCAAAAAGGTTACATCGAAAGTCGGTCACTGGTACCTGGACAAGTGTGAAACCTACATCAAGGTTTTCGATGCCACAGGAGCACCACATTTTCTACCTATATATGTCCCCGACTGACTGGTACTAGGGGAAATATGTTACCAAACTATTTTACAGGGCTACAACGCCTCTCTAGTGAAAGATAAGAAGCAGGCATTCATACCCTATGGGTTCCATATCGGCTTCTACCGGGTTAAAGACACTGTGCATGCCAAGTAAGAGGGATTAAGTCAATTGGAATTTCAGTTCCAGACAGGACGTTTCCATAAGCACGATCCCAAGGGTCTGGTCTCGAAACATGCATCACAAGTATTTTCCTGTTTTCCTTATGCTCACGACCAGTTTGAGGATGAAATTTTCATTGAAAATGCTCAAGACTGGGATGAGGTGGTGGCAAGAATGGTTGACAAAGTTCAAGTCCATGAGTTGGGAAGAACAAGTGGCACACTTGGAGCAAGAAGTGCAAGGAATTCCAAGGATTAGGGAAGAAAAGGTAACATTTGAATCGACCGAAACGATGGGATCTCCCCAGGAAGCCCCTATATAGAACTGGAATTTTCTTGAAACTCTAGGTGCAAGGGAAAGAGGGACACTTTTTCTCCAACATGCTCAACAAGTGATAGATCTGGCGTCAAATAATCCAACCCTCTTATCAAGCATTCTGACCAGTAACCTAGAAGAGAGCCTAATAGGGGTAGATGGCTCCGAGCTCACATACCCCGGTAACATCAATGGGTTAGATGGCCTTGAATCCATGTTGTCGCCAACCGATTCACCAGCAGGCATGATGATTCAATCAGAGTTGGGTCGGGTGTCGGTCGAAACAAGTGTGCCTAACCCTCTGACCGATTTCATAATATATATAGTGACGATGAGAGTCTGAAGGCATCTCAGGAAACCTCTGTGCATGTAGAATAAGAAAAGGGAGTCGAGGAAAAAACACCTCTGGTTCCCGATGTTCAGATTCAAGAGGACACACGAGAAGGAAAAGGAGCCGAAAGTGGCCTAGACACAGAAATGTCATATATGCTGGAAAACTGAGCAGGTAGTCCCAAGGACAAGTTAGAATTGGACGAGTCAAAAGAAAGATCCATGTAGATGGACATAGGCGATGCCACGACTAGAATACAAGCAAGTATTGAGCTCTCTCCCGACACATCTATTCCACTTGAAACTCAGCTCCTCGATAAACAACAGGAGGAGGTCGAGCCTTTGGAGGGAAACAAGGAGGTTCAAGAGTCTGATCTTGAACAAATATATACCACCGACAGCCTGGGAAACATGCTCATATGGGGCGACCAACAGATACCAGAGCCGGTAGAAGAGGTAGCAGACATCTATGCAATATCATATGATCAAAAGAGGAAGGGCATCATGCAAAGGACTGCTAAGAAGAGAAATATTACTGCAGACCATTCTATTTTGGTTACCACAGAGGAAATCTTGATCAACACAATAGATGCTCGTACATATAAATTGATAGGCATAGGAAGAGCCCTCTCTGATGCTACCCAAGATAGGGCCAGGAGAGATGAAAGAGAACTAGCTGATACTTTGAAGGAACTGGAACACTTGTGCCATATTGTTGAATATTACAAAGGTGCCACACAGACTACGACATATTTGTAGAGTGAGTTTTTAGGAATTTACAATGAGTACAAGAAAGAAAGAAAATTGTTAACCAAAAATATAATTGAATTCCAGGAAGACACTCTCATGGCCCTCACATCATGCAAGGAGATGGAACGATGGCATGAAATAATGCAACAAGCGATGGAGAGACTCAAATACATTGAGGCGGACCAACAATGTCGAGAAAAGGAAGAACATGACATTCGACTGTTAGGAAAAAGTAGCCTCGACTGCATAAAGAGATCCGCAGAATACGGGGCTAAGATGTCCTGGGACCCACATCGAGAGATCCAAGAACAATATGCCAAGTGCCAAAAGCATTGGGATAAAATTAATAAAGTAATGAAAGATATCAAACTCTCCGAGTTTGGTGTTGGTTGTGGAGCTTGATTATCTTCCTGATTCAGAGGTCCTTGCTTTCAGCCGTGTTTATACCCCATGAAGTATTTACACCCCAGAAGTATGTACACTCTTCCACGCGGGGGAGTGCAGAGGGGGGGGTACCCCCTCTGTGGGGTTCGGGGGGGCTATCCCCCCGGCTAGGGGGTCTGGGGGAAATC